>PISX010022605.1:10624-31468 GCA_004024625.1 Mellivora capensis
GGGGGGAGGAGGGGAATAATAACAACAATAATAACTAATACTATTACCAATAACAGCAGTTAACAATAACTAAAATTTACTGAGCACATATTATGGACCAGAGATCATTGTGAGCATTCTTCATGCACTGACTTCTTAAAAAGTCTTCATAACAATCCCATGAGGGAGATGTTCTTTTTTTTTTTTTTAAAGATTTTATTTATTTATTTGTCAGAGAGAGAAGGAGAGAGAGAGAGCAAGTGAGCACAGGCAGACAGAGTGGCAGGCAGAGGCAGAGGGAGAGGGAGAAGCAGGCTCCGGGCCGAGCAAGGAGCCCGATGTGGGACTCGATCCCAGGACGCTGGGATCATGACCTGAGCCGAAGGCAGCTGCTTAACCAACTGAGCCATCCAGGCGTCCCGAGGGAGATGTTCTTAACATTGCATTTTCAGATGAGAAAACAGAGGTCCAAAGAGTAGTGATAACCTGCTCAATGGCACAGGGCTAGTAAATACTGAGCCAGGATTCAAACCCAGGCTGTCTTGCTTTAGCATCTAAATACAAACAGTCCCTGATTTCTGATAGTTTGACTAACAATTTTCACTCTTACAATGGTGTGAAAGTGATAAGCATTCAGCAGAAACCATTTTTGGAATTCTGAATTTGGATCTTTCCCCAGGCTAGTGATATGCTCTCCAATCCTCTCCCATGAACTTGGGTGTTGGCGGCTCCCAGTCAGCCCCATGGTCCCCGGGGTCAACAACCACCCTGTGCCCCTACAACCACTCTGTTCCTCCCTTTCAGTGCAGTATTCAGTACATTACATGAGATAGTCAACACTTAATTATCAAATAGGCTTTCTGTTAGGTGATTTTGTCCAACTGGGGGCTCGTGTGTGTGTTCTGAGCACATTTAAGGCAGGCTGGGGGAACTATGATGGGTGGTAGGTTAAGTGTAGTGAATGCATTTGTGACTTACTACATTTTCGACTTACGATGGGTTCATCAGGAGGTAACCCCGTCAGACATTAAGGAAGATCTATACTTGTGCTAATAAAAGAGCTTTCTGTTCAAAGTCTGTTTGAGAAGTGTTTCTGTCATCTGCAATAAAAACAATGTAATTTTAATTCCATCATCATGATACCTACTTTAAAAAGTTGTTGAGAGTCTAACCAAGTTTGTATACGTCAGTTCACTCGGTTAGTGCCTGGCACGTAACAAGTGTCCAAATATTAGATATTGCTGTCGCAGAATGTCATGGAATCTCACTGTCCAACCTCCTCAGAGAGGCACAGAGAAGTCAAAACTCCTCTTTTAGAAACAATTCATATTGGTCTTGCCTGAAACTGCTGGAAATGCAAACTCACATTCTTAGAGGGGCCAGGTTCAGGGTTTCTTCTGATCTTTAGTACTGTTGACATTTTGGGACAAGTAGTACTCAGTTGTGGGGCTATGTCATGCATTGTAGGATGTTTAACAGCATCCCCGGCCTCTACCCACTAGATGTCAGTAGCACCCCCCACAGCCCTGTGTGACAATCAAAAATATCTCCAGATCCTGCCAGATGTCCCCGAAGGGTGAAATCACCCCCCATTTGAAACTACTGGTATAAACGACTGAAGCCATCCTTACACTCTGTGAGTTGTGGTGCCTGTTTCATATAAAAGGCATTGCTCCTTCTAAGGGGCAGCCACTCCTCAGCTCCCTCAAATTGTTGGTAAGGAGGAATATGGACCCATTATTGTCAGATCATCCAAATTATCTAGTTTTGGATTACTTTTAGTCTATATATATATATACATATACGTATATATATATATAAAAATCATATATATATATGATTTTTAAATATATATTTAAAAATATATATTTTTATTAATATTAAATATTTATATTTAATAATATAAATAAATAAATAATAATATAAATAAATAAATAAAAATTAAATATTTAATATTTATTAATATTAAAAAATATATTTAAAAATATATATTTAAATATATATATATACACATATATATATATATGATTTTTAAATATTTCTCCACAGGGCCTTAGTTCCTCTTATTGGAGAAGGATATTAGACACCAAGATCTGGGTGCTTGAAAGTTACAAATTACCTAAAGAGCCATACAAAGTACTAGAAAAGCAGAATAATCCTAAATCTATTAAAGAACTTGATTTTCTAATTAAAACTCTTCTCATAAAGTCAATTCCAGGCCCAGATAATTTCACTCAAAAATTCTATTAGATATTTTGAGAATAAATACTACTAACATTATACACGCTCAGAAAATAGAGAATATTTGACACCACATTGTTTGAAGATATCAATACCATAATACCAAGAGCAGAGTTATAACAAGAGAAAATAACCTTACAGATTCATACCTCATGAACATAAACACAAAAATTCTTAACAGATGTTTTTAAATGGAATCCACTGTTACATATAAAAGAAGTAAAGCAGCAAATAAAGTAAAATAAAGTTATATATAAAAGAAGTAAAGTAAAGACCAAGTAGTGCTTAATCTGAGAAAAGCAAGTTTGGGCTATCATTTGAAAATGAATCAATATAATTCACCAGGTAACAGAATAAAGGGGAAAAAATACTACCAGCCAAACAGATACAGAAAGAGGATTTGACTAAAATCAATACCCATTCATGATAAAAATTTCCAGCTAAAGGACAATCAAAAGAACTTTCTCAACTTGAAAAGGGACACCAAAGAAACTGGAACTTCCATCATTCATGCTTAGTAGGGAAGGGCTGAATCCTTTCCCCCTAAGATCAAGGATAAAGCAATGATGTTTGGTCTACCACGTCGGTTCAAATTGTCCTGGGGTCCTAGACAGTATGCTAAGTCAAGGAAAAGTAATAACAAGCCTTTCCCAGGAAGGACAAGTTTTGAATTGTCTTCACTTATAGATGGTATGGTCATGAGCACAGAAAATCATAAGAACTTTACAAAAAAGCTACTAGAACAAATTGATGAATTTATCAATGTCACAGGCAACAAGATTAACATTCAAAAACCAGTAGCATTTCTAGATACTATCAACACAGAATTGGAAAGTGATATTTAAAAGTATAATTTACAATAGCATCAAAACCCATGAAATGCATAGGAATATATTTAATACAATATTTGCAAGAACTGTAGCTGAAAATATAAAATATTGCAGAGCAGTACTTAAAAAGACCTAAATAAATGAAAGGCACACATGACCATTGGTTAGATGACTCAATATTATTAAGAAGTTAGTTCTCTGTAAATTTGTCTATAGATTCAGTGCAATCCCATCCAAAATACCACCAGGCTTTTGTAGAAATTGACAGGCTGATTCTAAAATCCAGATGAGAATATGAAGAACAGCCTAGAAAACCTAGAAGAGCCAAAACAATTTTGAAAATGAAGAACAAACTTTGAAGTCTTGCACAATGTGCTTTGAGGACTGACTATAAACTACCAGGATTAAAACAGCATGGTATTTACATAAGAATACACAGACAGATCAGATAGACTTAAGTGCACTCAAAACCCACAGACTGGGTAGTGCTGCATCACTAGCATCACTAAAATAAAGGGACTGATAACAACAAGTGTTGATAAGGATGTGGAAAACTGGAACTTTCAAATGTTGATGTTAAGAGTTTAAAATGGTACAACCACTTTGGAGAACTTATTGGCAATTTCTCATAAACTTAAATATATACTTAGGGTGCAATCTAGCAATTGCACTTCCAAGTATTTACCTAAAAGAGACGAAAGTGTATGTCCATACAAAGATTTATATACAAATATTCACAGCACCTTTATTCACAATAACCTGCAAACTGGAAACAATCCTCATGTCTATTTACAAATGCATGGATAAAAAATAGTGGTATATCTGTGTCATGAACAAATCCATACCACTCAGTACTAAAAAGGAAGGAACATGTAAGACATGAATGGATCTCAAAAACATTATGCTAAGCAAGAAAATCAGATATAAAAAAAAGAATTTAGAAAGAAAATACACACTGAATAATTCCATTAAATTAAGTTCCAGTACAGGAAAAATTACAGTGACAGAAAGCAGATCAGTGCTTGCCTGGGGTTGTGGAAAGAGTTCTGAGAATTAATTATGAAGAGGCACCAGGAATTTCTTGGTGTAACGGAAGCGTTCTGTGCCTTTACTGTTGTGGACTCTGCTCAGGCAGATGTGTTCTTGAAAACTCATCAAACTGTACACTTACAATAGGTGTGTGTATATTATACTATGTGTATATTATATCCCAATAAAATTGATGTAGGGGGAGAAAGTACTTTGCAGAGAAGTCAACTTGCTTGGACTCATCCTCTCTGTTTTCTCTTGGCTCATAATATTTAGCCTCTTGAAGAAAGTGATCAAGAGAAAGATGTTCCATTAGGACACAACCATACTTGAGAGAATACATGGAACTCAAGGGCTGCCCACACAAGTGTATGCCAATATGGCACTCAAAGTGATTGTCAGTTACAACGTCACAAAAATGTCTACTTAACGCAGAGATCATAAAGTCTTCTCCCACGGGTTACATGTAGATCCAGAGTTATGAACCTTTTTCTCTTTATAATCTAAATTAAAAAGAAAATCATTGCCAACATTCTAATATTGGGAGATTGACATAAAAATCTGGGTTTGGGGTTTAGCTTGTCAGGTTGAACCCTCGCTCTTTTCAAGGCACATTGAACTGAGTTGACTATTTTAGTCAAGACCTGTGGGCTCCAACCCGATCCTGTCGAAGTCCCCGTCAGGCAGCATGCCTCATGTGTACGTTACCAGACAGCCCCTGGAGCCTGTGCATTTGTGCCCCCCTGTGAATCTTCCTGGTGCCTACCGAGGGGTCATACTGGGATCGACACTCAGTAAATATGGACGAACCATAGGACCAGATTTTTGGCTGTCAAAACCAACAGGAAGTCCTCAAATTTGGTCAGGGATTTGGGTTTTGTTTGACATTCCTCAAATCTTCTGAAATGGTGGCAAAACTAGTAACATGGTCTTCATTTTCCTGTCCTGCTTCTGTTTTCCTTCTTCTTTTAAATTTTTTCAGGATTTGTTTTATTTTCCCTTCCTTCCTCTACCTCCCTACCTCCCCTTCTCTCTTTTCCTGTTTCATCACACAACTGGGATGATAGCATTTAAGAAACAAAAATAAGAACATGTAAAATTAGGTTTCAAGAACTTAGACCAGGAAAACAAAATATCCAATAGACCAGGCTAAAAGGAGAAGACAGATAAAGAGGCAGAAGGTCTTAACCAGTTTGGGTATGTGTCTCTCCAGGAAAGCAGATTTTCACAGTGACTAATTGTTACTGTAACTTCTCTGCCTAGGTTTCTTTGAGCCCTCTGAAGTTACAAGTAGAATTTTGCAGGGTGTGCATTTTCCTTCAGAGAACAGGTTTTGTTTTTCTCAAGAGTCTCAAAACATTCATGACCCAAAAAAGAAACACGAAGTAGCTCTTTAGCTATCACTTTCCTGTCTCTCTATGACAATAATCACTGGGACTAATTTCAGGGTCCCTCATAAAACTACGGGTGAATTTCTATTCCACAGCAGGAAAACATTGAGAGAGACTTGCCTCCATGTGAGGGGCAGGCTACAATTGTCTGCCATCAGTGCAAAAGCCAAATCAGGGAGGGCTTTGCACATACCTCAGGTTTATCAATGTTATTTTAATTAATGTATACCAAGGAAATAATCAAGAATGTGTTGGAAGATTTAGTCGCAAGAATGGTCATTATTGCATTATTTATAACAATAAGGAAATTGTTACACATTCAACAACAATAAGTTTTCTAAAAAATTACAGCACATCAATATAATGGCATACTATGGCATCTTTGAAAACAATGTTGAAAAATATTAGCGACATGGAAAAAAATATCATTTGACATCAGGAATTTGCAAACTATGGCCACGGGACAGATCCTAACCATCACCGCCCCCCCCCTTTTTTTTTTTCGTGAATGGTATTGTTGGCGCTTGGCCACACCCATTTGCTTTCTCATTGTCTTTGGCTTGTTTTGTTCTGCAGCTGCAAGGCTGAGTAGGTGGGACAGAGACCCTATGGCCAGCAAAGCTGCAAATATTTATTTACTACCTAGCTCTTTATAGAAAAGGCTTGTCAGCCTCTGTTTTATATCATTAAGTGGGAAAACAGTATTATTTCAGGGAGAGAAAGAGGGAGGAAGGGAGAGGTGGAGAGAGAATGGTCAAAGTAAACACACCGAAATGGTCAACGGTGGCTATCCTGGGTGATAGAATAACAGGTAATTTGTGGTTTGGTCCCTTTGATTTTCATTCTTTTCCAAAATGTATACACTATTACCTTCACCATCACATACAAACCACTTTTTCTGAACATTGTATATTACCACTTAAGACAGCCACTCTAGTTTCCTGAGCCTCCCAATCTCACCCTGTGGATACGGTGGTGGCAGAAGAGTCTCTAGTTATTTTGTTGAGCGGCTGTGAAGCCACCGACTGCCCTGTAACCCGGTTCTATTCAACATTATACCTGGGAGGGTAGACACAACAGGGGAAGAGGAACAGGGGAACAGTGCTTGGAGAAAATTAAGATCTGCAGACATGACACTTCCTAGAAATCAGCCTGTCTTGGTTTCTCCCGTAATTATTCACCATTTTGTTTACAAATGGGAAACAGCATTCTACTGTTCATTGTCTTCCAAGAGATTGAAGTTAATTTGAAATAATCCTCCAGCAAAAGCACCAATAAAAGCATCTGCAAGGCCCTGATGCCATACCCTCTGGCTACTGACATGACATTATTGATACACAAATCAAAGTTGACTGCTCTGGTAACATTGAGTCCCCTGGCATCAAGAGCTTTCAACAGAGAAGGTGCTCCTTTCTTAAGACAGGGCCAACTTAATACAAGATCTCATTGTAACAGGCTCAGTGAAGATATTAAAGAGATCCCAAACAGAAATGTTTAATCTCCATCTGTTGTTTCCTCATAGACAGAAAGAACCTACCAAAAATAATCATAAATTAAACAAAAAGAAGAAGAAATTCAAACTATGCTTAAGAATAGACTCATGAGACACAGAGAGGCTACAGATGTAATGTGATTTGAGGGCTGTCGCAAGATTTCACCTGTCAGAGAGTGAGTTGGGAAACTTACGCCTGCCTGAAGTTTTCACCATTAGAGTCATTTCGTTGCGACACGGTGTGTTTTAAAGTCTCTGCTTAAATATAGAATTATTGAACTTCTGGATTTAAAAGGTCCTTAGAGGTCATAAATCCATTCCTGAATTGACATGTGAATCCTCTCTCCACTATCCTTGCTAAGACATTACCCAGCCTTGGAAAGAACTTCTCCCACGATGGGGAACTCATTACTTAAAAAAAAAAAAAGGCAGCTATTTTGTTTTGAGCGGGCATTAATTCTATAAACGTCCTCCTCATGGCAAACCAAATTCTTCCCTATAATTTTTATTCTTTGATCATTAGTCCTGCTTCATGAATTCAAACAAATATTTAATATACACCCTATCAGGCATGGTCAGCATGGTGGCAGTCCAGATAATCAAGGTTCCTGACCTCATGGAGCTTATAGTCAGGGAGGAAGACAGTCAGCACACAGATAAACCAAGAAAGAAGCAAGATCATTTCAAACACAGTCAAGACGAAGTAAAGCAACAATGAATGACCAGAGAGAGTGGGGCAAAGTTACTTTGGATGGAGAGCATTATGGGCGAAATTGTGGCCCCCTTAAAAATATATTGAAGTCCTAACCTCTTTTACCTACAAATGTGATCTTCTTTGGAATATGGTCTTTGTGGATGTAATCAAGTTAAAATGATGTTATCACAGGGAGCTGGTAACTGGCATCCTCATAAAATGAAGAGAAGAGATATTTGCCCAGAGAAGACAATGTAAAGACACACAAGGCAAACAACCACGCATGGAAAGAGGACAGAGGCAGAGACTGGAGTGCTGTATCTGACAGCCAAGGGATGCCAATGATTGCTATTAACCACTGAAGCTAAGAGAAAGACGTGGAATAGACACTCCCTTGGAGTCTTCAGAGAGAGCATGGCCCTGACAACACCTTGGTTTTAAACTTCTAGCTTCTAGAACTATGAGAGAATACACTTCTGATGCTTTAAGCCACCTGCTTAGTGGCATTTAGTCACAATGTCCTAGGTAATGAGTGCAGAGCATCAGGGAAAGCCCAACCAATGTTTTGAGCTGATGAGTAAGCGTTAACCAGGAAGAAGATGCTCCCAAGCACAAACACAAGAACAAGAAAAAACAAAAGCCCTGAAGTTGGAATGAGCTTGGAATATTCCAGGAACAGAAAGGAGGCCGATGGGACAGGAGCACTGCACAAACCTAGACAGGAGGGCTGCTTCCAGATTACGGCAGCAGAGGCTCCCAGCCTACTGTATTCAAAAGACACAGATGTCCCCATCCCAGAGATGGACCCATGGTGGGTCCAGGCATCAAGATTTCTTAAAGCTCTTCAAGTGGTTTTAAGAACCACTTATACAGAGCTTTGTGGGTCTGGTGAGGAGTTTGTAATGTATTATCTAAGCAATGGGAGGCTGCTGGGTATCTTAGCTCATGTGGAAGCTCTACTCCTTTGCAGCATGACCCTTCCACTATTTGAAAACAGCTCTCATATGCTGTTCCTGGGCCCTTTGCCCCTCCTCCGTCCCCCTGCCTTTTCTTCTTCTGAACATCACCAATTCCTAGCGTGCATTTTGGCTTGGTAAATACCTATTGCAGACCTAGCAGGAAGCCATGAAAAAACAACACCTCTGTAGGCTTCCCCAAGAAGGAGAACATCTGCCTGTCAGACCAGCTAGCTCAGTGATCCCTGACATGTTGTTCTGTCCTGTGAGGCTTACATTCCATTCCCACCTGTCATCCACCCACTGCACAACATCGACACTGGGACAGATTTGAGCACTGCCCACTCCCACAGCAGAGATTCATGGCTGCTCTCCTCCCAGAGGAGAACAATGGAGTTGACTGGGACAGAAGAGATACCAATGCTCAAGACATGTTGAGGTAGAAAAGACAGAAGATTCCAGGATTCATTCTGCATGTTTGGAGGCTCTTGTCTAAGCTGTATCTGTTGAGTGAGGGCTCCTTCTTCAGCAGGGATGAGAGGGCTGAGGTTGGGTCACCCATTGCTATTGCCGGGAGTGGGGACAGCCAAGGCAGCTGGCTGTGGCAGAGTCAATGCAGACAAACTTGCTCACATTCCTTGGGTTGAGAAGCAAATCGACCGAGCAGTGGCATCTAGACAGTGAAAAGTTTTAAACCTTGACACTGCAGTTGAGCCCTAAGGTGTTTTTGAAAACCCTTTTTCAAAGCAAACACATAAGACAACATTCAGACTGGGTGCTTATTCATGATTTCTCCTTTCCAGCGATCGATAGGAATGCTCGATGAACACAGAAGCTTAGCAGCTCAGCAAGCAACAAAGACGAAAAGACCAAAGCAACAACTTTCGAAATTGTGAGAAGGTCCACTAGCTACCTGTCTGTCTCATCCAGACCTCTCTACTGTAAAAGCCCTTGCTCATTGCCTAGGCCCACCACAGAACTGACTCTAGAAGGAGTAGTGGTATGCTTAACAGAGGAACTCATACTATCCAACCAAGGTATGCAATGATATGGCTCGGCTGCCTGTTTATGGCCCTACTCTGTTCTGATGCATTGGTGTCTGGTGCTAAATATTTGTAATATTACTTTTCTCGGAGCTCATCCACAGCCCTAACATGGCAATGGAACTGCAGTTTTAATGCTCAGATTCTTGGAGGACAATTATTGGGTTGTCTTTCAGACTTGCAATGATCACTGCCCTGGTTACCAGTCTACTCTGATCCACAGGGCTGGGCTCCTGGAAACTCTTTCATGCAGTGGCTTTGGCTTCACCCCTACCTGAACCACCTCCTTGATTGGTCCAGGAATGAGAGCTGCTCAAAGTCCCTTCTCTAGGAGATAGGTCTGGGCCAAAAAGAAATTCATCCTCACAACTATATGGCCAACTAAACTTTGACAATACAAGGAAAAAAGAAAAAGAAATCCAGTCTGTCTGTCTTATTATTTGGTGTCACTCTGTTTCCTTCTCTCTCTCTCTCTCTCTCTCTCTGTAATGCAAAAACTTAAGCAGCAACAGCAACCATATTATCTGATCTAGATTTTGGGAAGCTGAACAAAGCCACCTGCACTAAAAGAAAGAATCTACTTGAAACCATTAAGCTATAATTTGCTTCAAATTATATTGATCCAGATGAAATTGCCAATATCTGACCATTTGAAAATTGACCACAATTAATAAAATTGACATGAAGTATATCTCTAGCTCTGCTATTCAGGATTTATAATGATATTATCCTTTCCAATTTTCTCTGATAATTGATTTGTTTTGCTATTGTTTATTTTCCCTGAAGAAGTAAACATTACAGTATTTTCACACAAATCGTGAATCCTTTTCCTTTGATACAAATTCCAACAGGGACATGGCACAGCAGAGGCAGGTGGGAACATCAATCTAGTCTTGGGAGAGGCTTTGCTAGCCCAAGAACTGTTCCGTGGGCATTTAAAATTTCCATTGAAGGTCTCTGAACCTCAAAAGTGGGCTTGAAGGGAGACACATTTTAAGTAAAAATTAAGTGGAAGCCATGTTAAATGTCAACTTTTATTTTATTTTAATGTTTCATTTATTTATTTGCAGAGAGATAGAGAGAGCCAGAGAGCACAGTTGGGGGAATAGCAGAGGGAGAAGGAGAAGCAGGCTCCCCGCTGCAGGGAGTCTGACTCAGGATTCGATCCCAGGACACTGGGATCATGACCTGAGCTGAAGGCAGATGCTTCACTGAGTCACCCAGCTGCCCCTAAAAGCCAAACTTTAAACCACAATGTGAAGCCCTGCAATGTATTTAAGAGTCTCCACAGAGACAGTTTCTCAGAAGTGGGTATAACAGGGAAAACAAAAAAGGGCCAGTGTGTACCATACTCATGGATGGAGATATGGAGATCCTTGCAGGGATGCTTACTGCTTAAGACTCAAAATGGGAGGCATATTTTTGGAGGAGATTATAACCTGTGACAGTAAATGGATATTGGTAGACAACTGAAAGACATATGGACACTGGCTGGAAGTTGAGATAGCCCTCAGGCATATTAGAGTGTCATCATTATTATCAAAGAACCTTCTGGTTTCTCCATGATGATCTGTAGAAGGCATGATGCAGCCCTCCTTTGGAAGGCTATATGAAAAATAACCACAGAATCATCTTGTCACAAAGCTGTCCCACACTTGGTTTGTAAATGGGTCTAGGATCGAACTGCTTTGGTGGACTCTTGATCATGTCTTGATCATATCTTTATCATGTTGCCATGATTAGGAATACACTGTTAGAGCTGGGCTGGGTAAGCCACAGCCAACCAGCCCATTTCAGCCCACCACCTGATCTTGCACAGCCCATCAGCTAAGAATTGCTTTTACATTTTTAAGTGGCTACTAATAATCAAAAGAACAATATTTCTTGATCTATGAACATTATATGAAATTACAATTTCAGTTCACAGATAAAGTTGATTGGAATACACCAACGCCAATTCATTTCCATATTGTCTCTGGTTGTGTTGACACTGAGACAGACCTGAGCAGTTGCAACAGAGACTGTATTACCCACAAAACTTAAAATCTTCATGGGCTCTTCACAGGAAAAAAAAAAAGTGTGTCAAACTTTCTTCATGTAATATTACCTTTGCTTCTATTTTTGTAATTTAAATTCAAGTAATTAACCTACAGAGTATTCTTTGCTTCTGGGAGACTTTTCAAGCAGGGTATGGTTGGGGTACTTCAATGGAGGGAGTTGGGTCTCCATCAAAAAGGAAGAGGCCAAGCCCATTCTGTGCCTGCTTGTTAAGAAATCAAAATCTGGCCCGAGATTCACTTTCATTGGAACACAGCTATGAATTGTGGGAGGAGACTTAGAGCTAACACCTTTCTCTAATGGTTAGAAGTTAATGATAATGACTACGAGGACTTAATTGCGGAAAGCCCTATTTGCTTAGCCATCTTACAGCAGATGTCCCCAGAGGGGAAGAACTGAGAGCTGGAACAAAATATATTCATTGCCATTTTAATACCTGGCTCCAAACCTTTCCCAAGGCCCTTGCTTTACGACCTCTGCACCCCATAAAATGGAGTATCTTTAAAACCAATCCCTTTTGTTTTGCTTATGCCACATCCAGCAGATTTTTATCACTTGCAACCAAGTAGAATTCTTACTTATATACTCATGATGGTCAACAGAAGGGGATGGAGACCCAAAGTTGTAGGCATTCATTTTATGGAGCCATAATATCTTCCTGAATTATTTAGGTAACTGTCCACCAGCACTTATGACCAGGTACCTCTCATACTTAACCCAGAAATCTTAGTTATTAAGGTGATGCTTCATAATCTTTGCATTGGGCAATAACATGGCAGAAATACTGATACATTTTAGGAAAGATTTGGGAGTATGTAGTGTGTTGATGGGTAATAAGTAACATACTTCCTAGCTCTTTTCAAGAGAGCACAAGACATCACACACCTACGACAACCCAAATGCCTCATCTATTATTCACAGATAGTTCCAGAGTTTCAGCCGGTGATGAAATATATCTTCCAAAGATGTAATCCAGGTCAGTGCAAATACCACTCAAGAGCCAGCGTTTCACGTTGTCTGTTGTGCTTTGTTCCTTGCCATGTTTGACTTCCAGAACCTCACACCCCACCATCACTATCCCCACCCCTACCCCAAAGTCACTCTTGCTGGCATTCCCCCAGTCTCACTCTTAGGTGACAGTATCAGTCACTGAACGAAGAGCAGAGAGGACAGCAGGGGCATGCTATCTCCATCTATCTCTGTGTAGGCCTGTCCCAATTGGTGGATAAATGAGTTCCTGCTTTAATTACTAAACAAGAATTGGCAAGAGTCAACAAATAGGCACTTTATAAGACCAAAAAAATTTTTTTTCAAATGCTAAACTGAATGGTGTGTAACATTCCCCTGACTCAATCATTTTCATCATCCCACGTAACATATCAGAACTGAAAACAGTCTGCCAACCAACAGACAGGCTGACGTTTAGGGTCAGCACAGTAGAGAGAACATTTGGGAATTTCCCATCACTTTGATAGTTTGTACCCACTTCCAGGGATGTCCGTCTTTTGATGAACTCCATGGTTCCTCTTGATAGGAGCACCTCTGAGCCCAGCGAATTCTTTTTCTAGTCTACTCTAGTGGTGGAAACATATCAGGTTCAAAGAGGCTGTGCTACATCGAGCACTCACTTTTCCTGCACTAATTCTAATAAATCCAGGACAGAGTGTGGCGTGAAATGGATGGACCCAGTCCCGACTCAGTATAATGGAGCTTTTATGCTGACATGCTCCATTAAGGACCACGACACACATCTTCCTCAATAAACAAGCTTACTGCTCAAGTAATAAAGTCATTTATGGAGAGAAGTCATCCAAAAGACCAGGACTTACAGGAGGTTCTCAGAGAGGAATCATACTGAGTTGGGTTGAAAGAGAATTCCATATATTCAAATCAAAACCCATCTTTCAAGAGGGAGCCCTAATTTTTACGGGCCTATCCCCTTACCCTTCCTTTGTGGGTTCAGAAGAGAAGGCTCAGCTACTTCCGAAGTAGAAAAAGGGAATTCAGTGACGTTAAAGCCAATTAAGCCCTTCCTGAATATTAGAGTAGTTTTCTCTGCTTTTTTCCCAAACATAAGAATTTCTGATCAAACAAGATTTTTTCCACTTTTAATTAGCCCCTTGTGTTCTGAGAAGAAAAGCAAGGGGGGAATGTTATAAGAAGTCTCTTATTTAAAGTCACTGTTACAAGGATTTTAAATTTTTTAATGCTACTGATTATTAAGAGAAGATGTCATAAAGAAATGGGCATTTCCTTTTTACCAGGTTCCCATTTATTCTGTGGTGGAGAGTAATTCTGTGTCTTATCTAGGACCTTGCAAATCTGGGAGCTACAGGAAGGGTGTTGACAAGGGGTAAAAGTGAGATCAAAGAGGAAGCTTCTTTTAGAACATGATTGCCTGGGAAAGAGATTGGAAGCCCCTGATATGCTTTGCTGACCCTCATAATGTACCAGTTGCTAGGACTCAGTACATGCTGGTTAACATTGTTGTGTATTTGCATACATATATATGTATAGATATGTACATAAATATATGTACAAATGCGTATGTATTTAGCAGTGAGGGTATTAAAAACCCCTGTACTCTTTTTTTGAGAGTTTTATACCTTTTTTTTTTCTTATGCTAAGGTATCACATACATACAGTAAAGTGAATGGTCTTTAGGTGTACAATGTAATGAATCTTAGATTTTTATGCCTGGCTAACCGTCATGCGGATTAAGATACAAAATGCTCCCAAGAGCCGAGAATTAACCTCATTTGAGCAGCTGCATGCAGTTCTTCCTCTCATCCCACGGAGAGGAGGGTAGTGCCATTAGCACTGACCAGCATCTAACAAGAGGACAGTGTTCCTCTCTTCACACTTAAATGGATGTTGTTATTATAAAAAGCTCTGGGAAAGTGGCAAATTCCCAGTAGCAAATGCTGGCAGATGCCAACCCAACAGGGAATCCCTACCTCCTTCCTGATTTGAACGGCTCCTCCCACTGGGAGTCTGAAAACACCAGCTATCCTTTTCCCAGCCTCCCTTGCAGCTAAGCCAGGTGACTATGTTCCCGCCAAGGGGGGCTGAGGGAGGTAGGCTGGGGTCTTCTGGAAAGGATCTTCCCTTACAGTGAAAGAGAGATACTTGAGGAAGTGGCTCCAGCCAGGCATCTGTAGACATGGTGCTTAGAGCCAGGGTGGGTGTCCATGAGGGAAGATGAGGCCAGTATGCTGAGGACAGTGGAAGATGGAGCTCAGTCCTTGAGGCCATAGTCCAGTCCCTGAATCAGGGATCAGGAAACTGGTGTTGTAAAGGGTCAGATAGTAAATATTTGAGGCTTTGTGGGTCACTCACAGTCTTTACTGCTTATTCTCCTCCCCTCCTTTCCTTCTCATTCCTCTCCTTCTCCTTCCTCCCCTCCTTTTCCCTCTTCTTTAACCATCTTTCTTAGTTTGGGGGCTGCACAAAATCAGACTTGGGCTGGATCTGACACACAGGCCATAATTTGCTGACTCTTTCTCTAAACCAACCCATCAACCATCTCTCTCTGGAGTTCTTATTAAGGAATATGATTTAGAAAAATAAACACATTGTTTTCAAGCTACTTTAAGCCAGATACTTTGCTACTAAAAAATACTTCAATGATACTATATGCACCTACTTTTTCAGACTTACTTCACATCCTTTTAAAAAAAGATTTATTTATTTATTTGAGAGAGAGTGAGGGGGGTGCAGAGGGAGAGAATCTCAAGAATACCCTTCATGGAGCACAGAGTCCAACACAGGGTTCAGTCCCACGACCCTGAGCTCATGACCTGAGCCAAAATCAGGAGTTGTACAGCCAACCAACTGAGCCGCCCAGGAGCTCCAGACTTCCTCCACATCTTAAAGAAAAATGAATAGTAGTGGCAGAAGTATCTGAGAGACCATGGGGAGATATGCCCCAAGTGTATTAGAACTTTATTCTCAAAATTTAGTGCTGCTACTGCCTCAGGGGAACAGGACTGCATGAAAGGACAGATGGCCATGGAGAGCAAGGGCCAAGACTTGGGGGTACGGAGCTCTCTGACATGCTAAGAGGGAAGGAAAGGATTCTAGAAACTCTTAAAAGCAGGACCCAAGTGACAGGATTTTACCACCTCAATGATTTACATGGTTTGCATCTGTTACCACCTTCCCTTCAACACCATCAGTGATGGCTGGTTTCTTGGAGAGGCTCTAGTATCCAGTTAGTCAAGCAAACATTCATCTAGAGGTTGCTCTTGTGTGTATTCCGTAGATGTGGTTAATGTTTACAATCAGTCAACTTCAAATGAAGGAGATTCTGCTCAGTAATATGGGTGGCCCTCTGCTAACTAATGGAAAGTCTCTAAGAGCAAAACTTAATGTTCCCCTGAAGGAGGAAAGATTCTTTGCCAGCACTACAGCATCTGCTCCTGCCTAAGCTCCAGCTCACTGGCCTGCCTTCTGGGTTGTGAACTTGCTAGCCTCTACAATCATGTGAGCCAATTCCTTGAAAGAAATCAATCATGTATTTATGGATTCAGTATTCACAACTTTGCCTGCTCACTCAAATGTATTTGTAACCATAAGATTAATACTCATGCTGCTCTCAGTCCATCATGACATGCACAGATGGCAGAGGGTTTGAGTCACCTGATGCACATGTCCCCAGCTGAGGTCCAACAAGGCAATGTCCTGCCTTCTTGTTTCATACTTCTCTCATCCTGGAAATTGAGTCCTTTTGCAATCTATTCAGTACCACACTGGTGGCATTTATTGTACATTCTGTCAATGGTTTCACTGTTTAAAATGGCCCCCAAGGGGGACCTGGGTGGCTCAGTGGGTTAAAGTCTCTGCCTTCGACTCAGGTCATGATCCCAGGGTCCTGGGATTGAGCCCTGCATCGGGCTCTCTGCTCCGTGGAGAGCCTGCTTCCTCCTCTCTCTCTGCCTGCCTTTCTGCCTACTTGTGATCTCTCTCTGTCAAATAAATAAATAAAATGTTTTAAAATGGCCCCCAAGCATAGGGCCGAAGAGCTGCCTCGTTGTTCCCAAGTGCAAACAGGCTGTGATGGGGCTTGTGGGGAAAATATGCATGTTAGATAAGCTTTGTTTGAGCATGAGTTATATAGTACTATTGGCTGTGAGCTTACTGTTAATGAATAAACAATGTGCTTTAAATAAGGTGTCTTGAAACACAAACACACATAAAACAAGGTTATGTATTGATCTGTTAATGAAACTACGGTGACCAGAGGTTCACGAGAACCTAATCCTGTATTTCCTATAGGATCCATGGCACGAATTCAATTTCTGTGGCGACTTTAGAGAGCATACTTTCCACAAATAGTGGGAATCTGGGAATCAAATACATATATAGCATTCACCCCTTGCCCATGGCTTCACTTTCTCATGGCCTAGAAGCAGGCGAGGCTCTTTCTGATGCTTTGTCTGAAGGTCCGTAGTAGCCTCACACTTTATCACAGTGCCTACGTCATTCAGCTCACGCCGTCTCATCATGTAGGCACTGTACCTTCTCATGTCGTCACAAGAAGGGTGAGGGCAGTACAATAAAGCATTTTGAGAGAGAGAGAGAGAGAAACCACATTCACATAACCTTCTTACAGTATAGTGTTATAATTTCTCTATTTCATTATTAGTCATTGCTGTTAATCTCCAATTGTGCCTAACTGGTAAGTTAATCTTGAACATAGGTATGAATGTATAGGAAAAAACAGAGTATATATAGGGTTCGGCACTATCAACAGTTTTAGGCATCCCCTGGGGGCCTTGGGATGTGTCCCTACATATCTTGCGTACCTACATACACACATGTTCTAGTTCTCTGGAGAACCCTGACTGATACACCAGCTCATGGAGTGTGGGCTCCCTCAGGGCAGGTCGGTCAGAAAACTGTTCCATGGTTCCTATTCCTCCCAGGATATGGTCAGAGAGACCAGACTCTCAGAGACCAGTCAAAGCCAATGATGATCTGAGCCCTGCAGACCTGTGCAGTCTCACCTTTCCTCTCTCTGGCATGGGTCTGGCCTTTAGCTAAACTCACCTCCACACAGTCCCTACATTCATTACCCCAGTGTCCTGTTCCATGTCTTAGTTCCCTGCTTTCTGACTCTGTCTGGTTGGACCTCTACCCACTGCTTCAGCCACATGGCATCACCATCCGAGCCTCACTTGCCTGCACCCTCAGTCATACCCCAGCATCCCTGGCCCAGCATCCCTGGTATCCTGTAGCCCAGGCCATCTCAAGGCATGTTTGTATGTTTCCTCCCTAGAATACTCTTTTACCCCGTTTTGCTAGTTAAAACTTACTTTCCCTCCATAACCTAGCTCTCTCTTCCTTCCTTAGGGAAGCCTTTCTTTGCCTCCCTCGCTAATTTCTCTTTACCTTCCCTCCATAGCACTTGGCACAATCACAAGTTTTATCAGTTTTAGTTAGCATTTAATCTGTTCTTAATAACTGTCTTCCTCTTTTGTTCCATGGATCCTTATGGTAGTTTGGGGAAACCAGAATATTGTAATCAAATGCATGATACAAAATACACAAGATTACAAGGACACTTGCATTTCAGTATAACCGGTTATCAAAATATTTTCTTAAATGTTGCATGTTAATCAATGTGCTTTTTTATTAAGCCACTAAATAACAAGATTGAGGGGAAGGTCTAATAAACACTGTAAGTTTGAAGTGGTGATAAGTACAAGTGGTATTTTACAGCATCTATAACACATAATAAGATATAAAATATGGAATTTATATTGGTAAACAAAGTGACAGATATTGTTAATTCTACTGGATTAATTCTACTGGATTTGTTGCTTACATTCATAATGGAAGGGAATAGTAAACATCAATGAAGGGTCTTTGAAAGTAAAGATATTACTTTTTCCATCCAACTTCACAGATCCCAACCCCCTGCTGAATTCCATCTGTAATCTCTGCATTAGAAAGTCCAGATTTATGTCTGGCTTCTATACTTGATCATGAAGCTCTGAAGGGCAGTTCTGTCTGATTCTGCTTACCATCGTATCCCTAGGACTTAGGACATAGTAAGCACTCAATAAAAGTTGCTGGAGGGCAAAATGGAAGGAAGAAAAGGACTCCCTTGTATGCCTGGCTGTGCAGCCTTTCACCCAGGATTTTATAACCTTAAAACTGAGGTCCCTTTGTATCTCCTGCAGATAATCTTCCATGTTCACAAACTGTAAACCCACCGGTCCTCATATCATGAAGTACTTCCTGTCAACCGAACTCTTCCGGAAATTGTTGATTTCCTTATCTGTCTTCTCACTCATATGTTTTGAATGGGAGATTTTTTTAAGGGTCACAGTTATAGCTGATGTAACTCTCTGTATCGCCAGCATTCACTAATGCAGGGAGCAGGACTCAGTTTTGTTCTCAATGGATTTTCAAAATGACACCAAATTTGATTCTCTCCTTTTTTCGCCACAGAAGTGTCATCTCTGCTCTACCTCTCATGTCACATGGGACCCCAGGCTGCTCTGTGACCCCTCTCCCTTTGCCTTCCAACCCTTCTACAATTCCTCCTCTATGGGCCCTCGGGTCAGAGTTCATGCAATCCCACGTTCACGCACTGGGTCGGAAACATGCCCCGTGAACAGGAACAGTAGCATGCACTTCATAAATCATAGAATCTGCTTTCCTTTCATTTGTCGCTGAGAAACTGAAGACACATATGTTCCTTGAAATGTGAATAACTTTCCTAAGAACCCAAAAGCAGCATATCCACTCCCATTTATCCCACCCAGTCGAAGAGAGTCAAGATTCTAGGGCCCCCCAGACACCCCTGGCTCAAATGCCTGGGATCAGAAAAATGGGAGCAGCTTCCAACTCCCTGCGCCTTGTGTCTCCCTTGAGTTTGCCAGAGGGATGGACACTGGCTAGATGGTGACGTACGCTTGTTCTGTTTGCCCATGGATTTGTTTGACAAGTCCCTTTGCTGGAGGGAGGATGTGGTGGGAGAGGAAAGCTCTTGGGAACACATGAGGAATTAAAGCAGCTGCTTTGGACGATGGGTTGCTTATAGACCAAGTATTTCCCAATCTAAATAAATGCAATCCTTGTGCACTCACTTCAGTTGCTGCATGAATACACCACTTTTTGTTTATCCATGTCCCTGCGCACAGGCATTTAGATTTTATATCTCAATAACTAGCTTCGCAGACAGAGCACATTCATTTTTGCAGGAGTCTCCTTGGGTATATTTTTGAGAATTGCTCTAATGACTGCACACTAGAATAGAATTTCTAGGTCATGAAGTGTATATATCTTCAACCGCATCAGAGCTGGCCAAATTCTCTTCGAAATGCTTGTACCATTTATGCTCCCATTAGCAATACAGAAGAGTGGCTGTTCCAATCTGTGATATTGTCAGACGTTTTCATGTTGTCGATTGTAGGGGTGCAAGCTGGTAGACCACTGTAGTTTTCATTTGCATGTCTCTGACTGGTATCTTCTGAGAACTGTAGCTACCCACAAGGGCTTCTGATGCATTAAGGACATGGTCATAATTAATCTGTCCAACAGCTCTGTAAGGTAAGCATGACTCTGCCATATTTTACAAATTTGCTTTCAACCCCACAGCTAGAATGCAAATCCTGCCTATTTTAAAGCATAAATAATGAATCTTGGAACACTGAAAAAAATAAAATTAAATTTAAAAAATATATATACTTAATCACCCTCTATTACAGCCCTCCTCTCTCTAGACCAGCATGTAGGCAGCCACTCACTGAAGACTGAAACTCAGAACAGGCAGCTGTGATGGTTACTCAGCACTTTCTGTCCCTGCCCCATCACTATAGCTAACTTAGAAACCCAGGGAGCACATAGGCAGTAACCTCTTTGATATCAGCCACAGCAACTTCTTTCAAGATATGTCTCCAAAGGCAAAGGAAACAAAAGTGAAAATGAACTTTTGGGATTTCATCAAGATCAAAAGCTTCTGCACAGCAAAGGAAACAGTCAGCAAAACAAAGAGGCAACCCACGGAATGGGAGAAGATATTTGCAAATGACAGTACAGACAGAAGGTTGATATCCAGGATCTATAAAGAACTTCTCAAACTCAACACATACAAAACAGATAATCATGTCAAAAAATGG
>PISX010022606.1:0-31498 GCA_004024625.1 Mellivora capensis
CTATAGAAACTATGATGTGGGGGCACAGTTCTATAATTCTCTAAAATAGACTGGTCCTACTTACCTTTAAATTATCTCCAGATTCTCATGTCCAAAAGACCACTGTGACTGCACATTGGTAGGGGCACAGGTTACAAAATACATCACGTTTATTTTTTTTCCTTCCAGAATTGGACAGCATGTCTTTTTTAAGTTATACCTATCTTTATTATTCAGGTTATATTGCGGTCAGAATGAGCCATGTGAAACTATTTAGAAGTCTCAACATAAAGTTAAATTTCCTTGTCTGTAGTGTAACAAAATGCTGTAGTGTAACAAATGCTGTACCACATTCTAATTTTTTTTTCAAATTGACATAAATATGTATTACTGGGTTTCTTAGTATAAAATATGTACAGTATTTGTCTCCCCTCTACATTGACTATTTCTAGTTGACAGGACATAAAATAGAATTTTTTTTTTTTTATTTCTTAGCTACAAAGTAAAAGTACCCTTAATATAATTAAAATGATATTTTATTATTGTAAATCTTGACCTATCCAATTTAATGATCTGCTATTTTATACAGTTTCCAAATGAAATCAGTTGCTTTGACTAATCAAAAGTTAGCATATCAAAATGTTATTTGTATAAACTATGTGTAAAACCAGTTATCTAAAATTGCCAAGTAGGTACTTTCAAGTATGTCCAAGTACATTATCTCAAGAAATTCATATATCTGACACTTTCATAAATGACAATACACAACTCCTATACTGTATGCTAATTTTTAAAGATGCAGGTGAAAGGAAAACGAGTTGCTATACTAACAAACTGTTCATTCTTTCATAGCCTTATTGTGACAGCCTGTTCTGTTATTTTATTAGATCCCTTATATTCTTCAAAAGAAATATTAATAACATCTACTCAGTAGTAATTCATAGGAGACCATGAATCCATGGAAATTTTCTACATCTAGTGGCATAAAAATTGATATCTTTTACAGATAAATATGCAGTTTTATCAAAAGAAAAGGTGAACTTTACAGATACATACTAGATGCTATGGACATAGGAATTTGAGGAGTAATTACTTCTTTAGGATACAACTGTAAACTTGTTTTCTATTGGAAATATTTAGAAGCAGATGTAGAAAACTTAAATTTATAATAATTTGAAAGTCTCTTCAGGAATTAAATATTCACTTTTTTCCCCCAGTAACAATACTGTATTGTATTTAGATATTACTACAGCACAACATTTTATTATGTGTTATACCTTAGGGATGCACTAAAATGTGAGCCAAAAAAAAGTACTCTTGAAGTCATCTTAAATCATTTAAAGCCATGTTTTTAAAAGTTGGAGTTCTGAGGGGTACCTGGGTGGCTCAGTGGGTTAAAGCCTCTGCCTTTGGCTCAGGTCATGATCCTGGGATCCCGGGATCGAGCCCCGCATCTGGCTCTCTGCTCAGCGGGAAGCCTGCTTCCTCCTCTCTCTCTGCCTGCCTCTCTGCCTACTTATGATCTCTCTCTCTCAAATAAATAAATAAAATTTAAAAAAAAGTTTGAGTTCTGAGAAATTACCTAGTGGTGGGAACCTTGTCCGAGTTAGTTTTTTTCACAAAATATTTGAGAACACTTACCAGAATAGTCTATAGAAAGAATATAAAACTTTTATCATTGATGTATATTTTTTTAGAGGGTTTTTTTTCAAGTACACAAGTAAGGGTATTCACACAAGGGCACTGTAATGATATAGCTTACCAAGACCAGAAATAAAGTGCTGTGTATACGTTATCATTATTTATGGGTCTATGGGAAACCCAGTAGTGGAGATGAGTCCAATGATGAATAATGAAGATAGTTATGGTAAGAAGGATGATATCAGGCTGTTGATTTTATTCTTTTAAACATGGTTACTGTTCTAAAAACATTTTTGCCCTCATTTATTGGTTTCAGTTTTAGAAAATGATTTTATTTTTGCAAGTGCATATCCTGCTTGTATCTGCTTGACAAGCAGAAGTTATAACTTGGAGCCAAGTGCCTCAGCTAAACTCCCACAGAGAGTAGATTACAGGTTGCCATCCTCTTTGATATTCATATTCCAAGACCCTCAAGAAAGATAACCCCTGGAATGCAAAACTGGCAAGAGCCTCATTTATCATTTTTTTAAAAATACACACATCTCAAAGATATAGAGAAATGATTTACAAATACAAGCGTTTTCTCTTTTCTTTCTTTCTTTCTCTCTTTCTTTCTTTCTTTCTTCCTTTCTTATGGAAAAGGCTAAAAGAAAAGAGGAGGTTATCTTTTTTCTTTTAGAACTACAGCAACCTGAAATTTATTATTTTTAGACTATAATTTACCTTTCTTATGTCTCCATTTGTTCCTGTTTGATAGTAACACTACAATTCTTGTCATTATCATCATTGCTAGTTCATTCTCTGGGCAATTAAAAAAGAATCTGGTTTTCTAAATATCTAGTAAGTCTCTAATAAGAGTACAAAACAAAACAATGATTGGAATTATAGTAGTATAAAATTTAAAAATTAAATACAACATTCACTTTGGGGGAATTGCCTTTAAATATTAATAATGAATGGATTGCATTGATTAGCAATGTGATAAATTTTTCTTTATCATGCATTAACTACACAAGATGTCATGATGTCTTGACTGCTTGACTATGGAGCTTGATAATCTAAATTTTTACCTAAGGGATTTTCTTATAAAGCCCAATTTTTGTTAATCATGTAAATTATATTACATTTACACACCAATCTAGGTGCTTCAATACTTATTCTGTCTTCCCAAATAATTTTTCCCGGATGTGAAACACAAAGACGCTCTTGGCATTATTCAGTTTCAAAGTTTTGCGAGGCATTCATTGAAGCGCAGATTGAAATTCCAGTGTTCAATATATATAGCTTTAATGGTTTTAAGTCATTAGGACAAACACAACCTGTGGTCCGTTTTTAACATTGGTCAAAATCAATACCATGTTGATATCTTCTCCATAAATAACAGATATTTACATTTGTTTATCAATACCAGTGACAGGTAGTCTGGAAAACTTAATTTTTAAGTGCTTTTGGAAGCCACAGTTCAGTCCTCCTAACATGCTCACTTCTCATGGGAAGCATTATTCCAGCTGGGCATTCATGTTACTTTATAATTTTCTGAGTGGTCAGCAGCACTTGAAAGGGTCCCTCTCAGCATGGGGACAGCCTGTCTTTCCTCTGGAATACTTTTATGTAGATGAAATCTACCAATAGATAAAGGTGACAGATTTCTTCAGGTGGGTCCATTCAGGTCCTTTTGACTTTGCTCTGGTTTCTTGGGAAGAGAGAGAACTCTTTTTAAATATGAAAATGATTATGAGAACCTTCAATTCAATTGGTTGCAGGACACAGTCTCAGACCTACATTTATAGACCTGCCAAACAGAAGTCTAAAAGAAGAGGTACCATTCTTGCATGCAGGATTACTTAGTTATTAACTAAGTTATTACTTAGGTATTAATTATTAGCAAAGCTAATAGTAAACCTCCAGGTCATTTTGTTGAATTATTTTGTTTTGTTTTGTTTTTCAGTTGTAGTTGTTGTCTTGAATTTGGTTCCTCCATTGCATTTGTCCAAAGAACTGAAGATCAGGAAATATGAAAATAACAGGACTCTATGAATATTTTTAAAATTTCTAGACTGTACTAGAAATAATTCCATCGATTCCATATGCTTTGCTATCCCCAAAGTAGGAATTTTGTGTATTAAGAGAACTAGTACCACTGCCTGATAATCAGCTTCTGAAGAGGGAAAGCCTTCAGATCATCTGAACATCATACATTGCATAATTAAACCAAATCTCTTACCTTCTACAAACATTGACTCTGTGAAACCCAGCTGCCACCAGGTCACTTGTAAGGTAGGTGGGGAACTTCTGCATATAACTTAGGAGTGGACTATAAAAAATTCTGCTGAGAAATAACATGTTTCTTTAATGTGTTTTGAATAGTTTTTTTTATTTATTTTTTGTTATGTGTAATATTAGGTACTCACAAGTTTTATTGGTGACACAGCAATTTTAACTGAGCAAATAAGACTGTGGTATAGGAATGATTTCATCAGATAATTCCCATTAATCATTGAATTATTCTTATCTTCTTTCTAAATCCACTTGTTTACTTCCTTTTGTGACATGTTTTTTTTTTTTTTACATAAGGGAAAATTGATTATTTTGTTAAAAGTGGGGCTTCTAAGTTTGGAATCTGCCGTATTTTGTTTAAGTTTGTCAGTAAATTTTTTGCATTTAGATACATTATTCTGCCAAGTGTGAGCTCTACAATGGATGATACCTAAGCAGGCAGTTAGTTGTTAAGCCTCTCAAAAAACAAGTGTGAATTTTCTCTGAAACATTTTAGTTCGTATAAAAGTAAAAAATGCCTAATTTTAACCCCCAAATGTTCCCTGTTTGATGACAGACTCCAAACACACAAATTCTGTGCGTGTATGTGTATAGTAATCTTTGAAGCTTAAACCAACAGTTTTAGTGCCTATAACTGCCATAAATTTGGCTCTTTATACCTACTTTTAATTTCAGACAAAACATAAGGGTTCAAAATTTCAAGAGAAATAACCAGATAATTGGAAAACTTAAGTTGGTCATTTTCATCCCAAGGATGTGACTCATAAGTAAATACTCTCATGTTTGTCGTATCTGTATTTGCAACAGGAATGTCATATATGTCCAGTGAGGGACATGATCATCTGTTTCAGCAGAATCTGGTTAAAGAAGAAAACAACAGCGGCAAAAAATGCAGCAAAGTTTAGGGAACTCTATCTACTAAATACATATCAGTATTAGAAAATAATGCTCATTCATAGCTAGTCTGACAGTGGACTGACAAATGCCGGGCCCTGTGCACTTGAAAGGTAGCCGTCCAGTAACCCAAGGTAGGGCTTGAGGTTTTTCAAAAGTGTGACTTGTTGGCCTGCTTGGAATATCCAGGCATTCCCAGTGTTAAACTACTTGCAGAAGAACGAAGAAAGATACTATTGATCTCCAGTCTACATCCAACTTTTGAGTTAAAATTTTCTAGTATCACCTTTATTTTCATGACAAAACAAATGGAAATATTTTTCAGAATCTGGAATTTCTAAGCTGAGAGAGAGACTATAGCTAATTTAAGTCATTCAAAACTCTTTAGTTCCTAGGAACTATCCCAGGGATCTAAAGAGTTACCATGAATGTGTTCCATCAGCGGTTTCGCTGCTTCTTCAAAAGCTGGGATCCACTGTCTACAATAACCTACTAGTCCTCAAATTGTCTATTTGGGTTTTTATTTGTTTGCTTGCATTACCGCTTTTGTTTGTTTGTTTTTTAGTAGGCCATCACATTTGCAGGCTTGTAGATTGTAACATCGACTGTGTTAATTAGCTGATTCCTTGGTTGTAACACTTGCTGCCTTCAACAGATGCCTCAAATATTTTACTTCACTTTGGCAATATTGTAATGTGTCTAGGGAGGCCTTATGTCTCTGTGAAGCAAGGAATTATAGCCAAGTTGAAGTATCAGTTTTGCATTACTATTTTCTTTCTCAGGGTACCAGCAAATCATCTATGTGGTGAATAATTAATGGATCCCTCTAGTGGGACAAATTTCTCCAAATTTTCCTATAAATGACTAAATAAAATAAGAAGGGTCCTGAAGCCTTGTGGAATCCTTTGCTGTAAATACTGAACTCTTTCCTAAACAAAAGCCAATAAGACTTTGAGTCATCTACTAGAAGAATAGGGAAAATAGAAAGCTGAGTATAAATCAACTACAAAAAAAGTTTGCTGATGATGGTACCAAAATCAGAATAATTACAAGGTTAGGAACTATAGTAGTTATTAGAACATCACATTTATTTATTTTACTAAGATCTTGAATAAATCCATATAATGGTCAAGTGGTGTCCATCTTGGTCAAATTTACCTCACTTCTTTACTGGAATTACAGAATAACTTTCCTTTTTACTTCTTGTTTTCTAATTATTTTATAACTGTTTTACTCCTTCTAATTAAACGCTTGGGAAAGGGTATTATTCTGTACATGGCCCTGGAATTATTATTCTAATTAGCTGTTTTTAGTAGTTTTATATATAAAATTAAACCAGTATTGGTATTCTCCAGAGCCCAAAGTAATACTGACTTCATTCAGGACATTTTTCCCCAACATAGTATGAGATTGACACTCTCTGTTGTACCCCTTTTCTTTCAGAAAGGACAGAATAACCAAATTGGATGCCTTCCTCCCTGACCTCCCAGAGCATAACCCCAGGACCCCCCAGGACCCTCCCAGACCCCTCCATAAGCATTCATCTGGAGTAGAAAATATTGATGGAGGTCTTGGCTTTGCATAGCAGATGTCTTCCCAATTGGTTTATAGATAAATCAGGAGAAAGAAAGCATGTTCCTCAGTCAGTGGAAACAATTTCTATGAAAACCATAGAAAAAAAAAGGGAAAGTAAAAAAAAAAAAAGTAGAAGTCGACTCAGAATATCAACCAACATTGATTTATCATCATACCAAAGGCAAAACATTTTTATGAAACAAATAACACCAATATTTACCAGAAAAGGCAAGGATAGGGTAGCACAAAAAATTATTGGAGCACATTTCACCAGTTCCTACCCCTGAGATTCCCTCAATCCATCAACCTAAGCCATTTGACAGTTATTTTCTAACTGAGAGTTTTATCCTTCTGGGATTTCCTGAATTCCTTGATCTTGCCATCTCTGCATTTTCCAGAGTCTCTATAATCCATCTTCCAGTGTACTGGGCTCTTGCAATAATGATATACAGTGTTAGTTTCTTCTTTTTCTGCCTTCAGATGATGCCAGATTAAGGGTTATGTTGAGTAAATTGTTCTAACTCAACAGCTAACATGGTATTTTTATTTGTTTGTTTTTATTTTTTCTTTTCTTGTCTCTGTTGTCCTTAAACTGAGTAGCTGCTGCTAATATTTTAGTTATAGTCTGTCTTTGCCATCCTACCACATTTTCACTAACTTGAGTGTCAGTAGTTGGCAAGAGAGTGCAATGGGAAGAAAACAAAACAAAACAAAAAAACTTTAGTAATATCAGCAAGTGAGGAAGGCAGGTGAATTACCAAGGAGGTGTAGAGGGCCTCTTAATGGCATCCGCTCCACTGGCAATTAGAATAGGAAGTGCTGATTTCCTTCCTTTTGAGATGAGAACACTGTAGAATCTATGATACTTTGATTTTTTTTCTCTGTTAGTATTTTTCCACCTAATAGTACTTTACCTTTTTCTAAGTATCTGGTGTAATTACTGTACATGTCTTCATGGAGGGACATAGTATTTTATCCAAGTTCTCAGTTATCCTCTGATCATATCTCCTACATTTCTGCTACATCATGACATGATTGATGACACGAAGGATTCTTGTAGGTGAAATTGGGTTTATATATAAGTGTACTCAGAGCTAGGGCATGAGATTCATAAACTCATAAACCAAGTGATTCATTACCAGCTAAAGATATCGTGGACCCATTCCCCCTTTTCAGGGAAATCCACAAATGGAAAAAAAAGCCCAGTCATCTAAAAGATCATTCTTCCTTCTTCCTAGGAGTTGATCTGAGGAATGGACAGAGCTAACAGATGCAACAGAATGAAAGAGGGTGGAGATAGTAGGGAAAGGAAGAGGCTCTGTAAAAGATTAATTATAGTTCTCACATTTCTATTTTTCTCAAGATTTTTTTCTGGCTTTCTAATTTTTAACTTTGCTCTTACGATGATGTACATCACACCAGTACCCACCTTCTGTTTACTTGAGGCAGATTCCTTCTAGGAATCCCATAAATAACCTTATTTCATCCAAATCAGAGGCGTCAATAGGTTACTGCAATAACTGGGTTTATATATGTTTACCTATTCCAAATGTGACAGAGATATATGCCTATATGCCAATTTATGAGAAAGACCTGCAGGATATATTTCTGGCTTACCATATTTTTATACCATCAAAACTAATGGTGGTCTTGACTAGATTTAAGAATCTGTATTACCAATGCTTACTTGACCATAAAATCTTGAATTTGGAGAGAGTGTTTTGTCTGGCTACTATTCCAAAAGGCAGAGCACTGGAAGGGAGATTTTTTTTTTTTAATTTGAGGTCTCTTACCTGATTGTTATATTGCCCAAAGACCCTCAGCTGGTCCACTCAAGTCAGGAACTGCCAGACCAATTCCATCCTCATTGTCAAATTTTTGAAGAAGTATAATTAAAGGTAAAATATCCTGCCAATCCAATAAACCTATCCACAAAATAAAAGAAAAAAGCAATTTTATCACTGAAAAAGAATTAAACCAGATTGCAATGTGCATTACAGGTCCTCTCCTGAAGAGATTACAAAGACAGAAAGAAATCTCACCCTGTTATGTAGGCAGACAGATACAACCTATTATGTACATGTTTTTTATTCAAAGGAGCTATAAAACTTGTGTTTTTTCAACAAGCAGGAGATACTACTTGGAACCAAGTGCCTAGGCTAAACTCCCATTGGAGTACCACCCTCATTGATGGTCACATATCAAATAGATTTCTCCAAGATCCCCTAAGAAAGATACCCTTAGAATTCACAACTGACAAAAGACTCATTTAGCTTTTAAAAGTATTTAAACATATCTCAGAGAGACAAAAGAATAGTTTAAAAATACTATTTCTCTAAGGAAATGCTGAAAGAAAAGTATATGGAGGATATACTTCTCTTTGGGCACCAGGAAAAAATTCAAAACATTTTGGTTTGCATTTAACACTGCAATACACGTTTTTGAACAACTAACAAAACATTTTTTTGCAGAAATAGGCACAATAACGTAGTGATGTCAGTAGTGGAAAAAATAATTATTTCTGATTTCTGATGATTTTATGGTTATGTCCTTATGAGTGAACTAAAATAATACATCATCTTCCATTAAGTTTATTATTTATATAAAATTTAAAATTAATATGGGTTAATAATACTCCTTGTGAAATTTTGATATATATTTATTATTTCATTTATTCTTAAAATAACCCTATCATCTTTTAAATTTTATAGATGAGGAAATTTGGATTATTAAAATTAAATAAAGAATACATTAGAACATTCTTCCAGGCTTAGGTAATTGATATAATAGGTGAAAGTGACAAATATGCGATCTGTTATAATTCCTTAATGTCCACATACGTCCTTCATGAACTGGTCTTCACTATCATGATTTATTACTGAGAGTAGCTGGATTGTTTAAGAAAAAGAACTAAGTCCCTACCATTTTGTGGCTAATCTTGAATAGATAGGTAGTATATAATAAATCAAGTGTATCAGTTCCAGTTCTTTTCCTGGTTTTCCTATTACTTTAGAAGATTTATTTAAATTACCTTAGATTAATTTGTTTTGACTGCAAATAGGTTAAACAATGTCTACGTCTCAGAATACCTTTGATATATAGTAAAATATGTTAAAGTTCTTGAAACATTTTAGGTGATCAATAAATGTCAGTTTCCTTCCACTTAGTGTTTTATTGATCCATGTACCCTCCTACCCAGCTAGTCACATTGCAAGGTAGTCATCACATTACACTTTGAAGTCAAGTACCATCCTATCCATAAGGTTATCTCTCTATATACAAAATACAGAAGTAATACTATCTATTTTGGGACCTGCAGATGTTCTTTGTTTTCATGTAGAAGGCAGGTCCAAGGACACATTGTCTCAGTGATTCCTCCAGAAGTACAATATCTTTGATATTTTTAATAGGTATAACTAATATACATCTAAACTTTTTTTTCTTTACTCTTTCCAAAGCAGAATTTTCTAAGTTATTTTCTGTGTTATTATAGTTGAACCATCCTATGCAAATGAATAAACTAGGGATTTCTTTAGTTATCCAAGGAAAAAGCTGAGTTCACCAAGCCCCCTCTTTTTTCCTGTGATACCTCTTTGGTTATCAGTCCATAACTGACGTGATGCCTTGTGTTTCATGCTATTCTTATGGTCTTCATGGTAAAGGAATCAAACTTCTTCGACTGAATGCTTCATTGTGAATGTATAGACCCTTAACTTTATGATACAACATTACAGTTAAAATTTAATTTCAGCCATTTCCTCTGTGCTTTTTGGTTTAAAAAAAATGTTGGAAGGGACTAACACGTGTCAAATAGCGCAGACTGGGCCACCTCTGAGGAGGTTTTTCTGGCCTCAACTACGTGCCACTTCTGTTTACACATATTTGGCCCAGATTTAGACACATGTACATGCCTCAGGGAAAGGAAATGGGACGTAACTTCTACTCAGAGAAGAAATATCCCCTGTAAGGAGTTCCGTGGAGAAAGAACCGAAATCTGATGACAGCTTGGCATATCTGTTACAAAATATGATGTTACCGATTTCTTCTTGAAATGTCCTCCCTTCCAGGACTTTTTTTTTTTTTTTAAGATTTTATTTATTTATTTATTTATTTGACAGAGAGAGAGATCACAAGTAGGCAGAGAGGCAGGCAGAGAGAGAGAGGGGGAAGCAGGCTCCCCACCGAGCAGAGAGCCCGATGTGGGACTCGATCCCAGGACCCTGAGATCATGACCTGAGCCGAAGGCAGCGGCTTAACCCACTGAGCCACCCAGGCACCCCTCCAGGACTTTTTATGACCATATATTTATTAATCATACCTTAGTTATGTATTACTTTGTTAGGGAGAGAACTCTCCCATATAAAACCAGTCTACCTTTATCATTTACCTCTTATCATATTACCCTTTCAATTATTTGCAGAATATGAGTCACAGACTCATATTTTCCAGATGGATACTTGATCATTTATTCATTTTTTTTTGTCTCTTCTCGGAAGAATGCAGGCTTTCTAGGAAAACTATCTGTCTTGTTCAGAGATGCATTTCGCATATAATAAGAACCAAATAAATAGAAGTAGGTTGGATACATGCACATAATGTCAGTGATTTCTTAATATTTTTAAACAACTTGAAAAGACTCCATGTAAACTAAAACCTACCTGTTTTGTCCCTCTAACCACCTCAAGTATTTTGGGAATACCTTCTAATAGGGATTATATTTCCATTATATGAGGATAAATTTAATGGTTTTGCACACTCCCACATTTGAAATGAGATTGTAAGTGGAAATAATATAGACCAAAAAAACTTGAAAAATTATATAATTGCTATAAAGGGAAATTTATTGTCATAGTATTAATTCATACACAACAGAAAATGATACTTTGAGGATACTTAGTGCATTTTTCCATCAAGCTGACACATTATTCCATTTCTGCATAAGACAAGAGGCTTAAATTTAGTTATAGCTAATAGATCATTTTGCACAACATTAAGCCTGCAAATGCTTTTGAGAATTTTTATTTTGTAGTACTTTTAAACAACTATGATGCAGTTAATTTCTGTGCACAGGGACAGCTAAAAACCATTGGGGCACCATTCAGGCAGTTAGAAAATATAGAAATGGTTAACACAGTAAATTAGAATTGAAAGAAATTTGGGTTAAAGGGAAATCATTCCAGTTTGCATGATCCACAATGCAGCTTCTCTTGATTCATTTACAAACTGATAAAAGTAGAGGGAAGAGCTTGTCTAAGACCTACAAAACCAGATTCTAGTGGTTATAAGTAACTGAGCATCGTATCTATAGATATGCTTGTCTTGAAATTTGGTGATTTCACAATTCTGTGGCCAACTTTGGAGATTATTGTACTATGTAAATTACCTCCTTGATGTAAAGTGTATTCTTTCTTTAAGCCTGTATTTTTCTTGTTTCAGTTGTCATATGTCATTTTTTTCCTTATATTTGAGATGAAAAGGACAATGTGCCATCCATTTTCTTCAACTTTGGTAATTCCTTTATAGAATACTGATAAACTACCCAATTCCCATTGGTATCACACTTGTCTTTTATTCTTTTTAAAGATTTTACTTATTTCTTTGACAGAGAGACAGGGAGAGAGGGAACAGGAGCAGAGAGAGTTGGGAGGGGAAGGAGCTGGCTTCCCACGGAGTGGGGAGCCCAGTGCAGGGTTTGATCCCAGGATTTGACCTGAGCCAAAGGCAGATGCTTAGCAGACTGAGCCACGCAGGCGCCCCTCCTTTAAATAATGCTAGGTTGCCCGTGGTCCATTCAACCTACTTTAACTTTTGAATCTTCAATTGAAATATGTCTTGCCGACTTGTTTGGTTTTCATTTTCCCTAATTAGGTTTGGATGTCTTGAAATGATCAAGGATGTATTTTCATATATTTTGGAATAAACTGTTTCAGGTTTTAAAGGGTTCAGAACTTGAGAAAAATTTGAATTCACTAGTTCAGTTGTCAGCACCTTTTCCCATTACATAATTTTTAAAAATGTGGTGTATAATAGTAACTCTGACCGAATTAGGGATTCTTTGTGCCATTTTAAAGTGGGTGGTTTCTTATAAATGACAAAGCCTAGCGGGACACGTTTCAAACTATGGAAAGCAGCTCGCTGGTATGTTTTGTTACAGGGCACTTCGGATCATTTGCCTGGCTCTATCTCTTTGGTCACTTCCTCTAAACAAATTGGATTTCCTCAAGGCACTTGGCCTGTGTGCAGCTGATAAGTAGTGCGCCAGGCTACACTCATATTTGGTATTCCTCCTAGAACTTTGACTTCTTTTTTTTCATCCAATTTTCTGGCTGTTATAGTTTGTACCGATGTTTTCCCTCTTCTGACTCTCCTTTCCCTTTCACTCAAATACAATTTCTTGTCCCTTTCAGTGCTTAAATAATAAGTTGCTTTGTCAAGCAATACTAATATGCTGTCTCTAGTCACAATCCGTGGAGTGACTCACCCTGCACAAAGGCATTTTGTACTGCCTGCCTCCAAAAATATAGATAAATAACTACAAAATCTTCAGGAATGTGGATTAGAATTTAGCATTAAATGCAATGAAAAAAAGCCACATTAACTCCATAAGATTTTATTTTTATTTCTGCATAAAGTAACTTAAACTGTGTTTGAAGTTAAAAAAATCGTAAGAGATTTACAGACCCATGAACTTGTGAATATTAATCAGGAGGAGCCACATGCAGCTGAAATAGACAACCCAAAAACCCTCCAAATAAAAGGGTATAAAAGTAAGTATGATAGCAAATCTATTGCTTATTCTTTATATTAATGAAGTCCCTAGGATGAAAAAGATAGAATGTTTGGAATTGGCAATTCTGCTTATTATCAAACATACTTATTTGAATTAATGAGCATAGAAACTTATTTCCATCAAAGAATTTAAAATAGTAATTATAAATACTGCATTATTCAGCATAATGCTGGGATTGATGAGGCTAAGTAAAGGTGACATGTAAACCTTTCACAATGTTTAGAATCAACTCCACAGGTCAAATAAATTTGCATTAAAATGTGTTATAAATAATTTAATACCAAAATATAATCAAAACAATAAAAAGGCCAAATGGATAGCTTCTCCTTTGTATGTGTGAATCAATCTACTGTAACAGCAGGAAAGTGACTGAGTCACTTCTATGTAAAATACTTTCAATCCAGAACAGAGTTAAATTAAAAGCCACAATAATGTGCAGTTAAAATAATAAAAATATACACAGCACTGAATCACAGGAGAAAAATATATTTTCTGTTTGTTTTATGTGTTTATTTTAGATTATCTAATGACAAGCCACATATACTAGCAAAGATTGTTTAAATAGTTTAATCAACCATAACCAAAATATCTTACTTTTAAACTAGGCAATTTTCCAAAGACTATAATGCCAGTGAAATATTGCTATGTCAACTCTACTTTTTCCTACAGGGTAACATTTAGTAAGCCTGATAAATTGTATCATTAAAGAAATTGACCTAGATAATTATTTTCTGGCTCTTTTTTATGCTACTTTCTCTGCTATGGTACATAGATGGCAAAATTTAAAATTTAGTTAACCTCAGATTGTATTTAAAAAGCAAATACAAATTTAATTCAATTTGTTCTTCCTAAGCTTTTTTCTTTATGTACTCACTGTAATTCTTTGCACCAATATTAGAGACCAATCTAGAATAAAACATACTGATGCTTGTTCAAATGCTTTTCAGGCTTTGAGAATTGAATTTTATCATTCTGAATGTTGAAATACCCGCTAAGAGATTCTAAAAAACAAAAATACAAAAGGACCAAACGAACAAAAACATCAAAGAAAACCCTGATTTTTAAAAATTGAGATATAATTGACACATAACATTATATAAATTTAAGGTATACAGCATGTTGATTTGATACATTTATATATCTCATTATGATTACCTCTGTGGCATTAGCTAACACCTTAATTACTGCACATAATTATTTCATTTTTGTAGTTGGAACAATTAAGGTCTAGTCTCTTGGCAACTTTGAAGTTTATAGTGGAGTCGTGTTATCTATAATCGCTATACTATGCATTATATTCTCAGAACTTACTGATTGATTGTTTATAAGTTTGTATCCTTAAACTACATCTCCCCAGTTCCCCCACTACCAACCCCTGATAACTACCATTCTCCTCTCTGTGTCTGTGAGTTCCACTTTTTTTTTTTTTTAGATTCTACATGTAAGTGAGAATATACAGTACTTGTCTCTGTCTCACTTACCTCACTTAACAGAATGCCCTCAAGGTCCATCCATGTTGTCACAAATGGCACGATTCCATTTTTTCTCCTGGATGAATAATATTCCATTGTATGCATATGTGTATGTGCATACCACATCTTTTTCCAGGAATCCATTGATGGATACTTAAGGTCTTTTCCAAATCTTGGCTATTATGAATAATGCTAATTATACATGAGAGTACATGTATCTTTTGATATTGTGAGAGAACTCTGATTTTTAAACAGGTTATTTTCAATGCTGGGGTAGTTGGAAAATACTGTATTTTTAATGGAACAAATAAACAATATCTGGTTAAACTACATCAAAAAATAAACTCTTTTTTGTATAGTCTACCTATAAAAATATTTCATTAGCTTTTACTTTTTGAATCTACAAATTCAGATTTTCACCCAGAATGTATAACACAGTTAAACATAACAAAGCACTGAGCCTACTTGAAATTTATTTTCAGTAACCAAAATATATTAAGTACGTACTTTATGTCACATGTTAGACTAGCCATTAATGATAAAGCAGTGTTTTTCCCTAACTCATTTAGTTTTCTACTTAAGGCTGGGGACAAAACATATTTTTTTTCAAAAATGAAGTTAAAACTACAATAAAGAAAATGATAACCTATGGAGGCACCAAAAAAGGGGAAGTAGGCTCATTTGACATAATAAGTGATACTTAATCTGAGGCCTCTGCGGTGAAAGAAGGGGGAGTGATCATTCATAATAGAGAGAAAGGATGTGCAAAGTCCCTGCAGCAATAAAGGCCATCAGAAAAAGAGATCGAAGCAGCTAGAGATTAATGAATGAGGCAGAGTTCCATGAAATTAAGTAGAGATGAAGCAAGAGACTGTCTGCTAGGCGTGTTGAAATTCATCCTAAATTTAATAGGAATAGAGTAATAGGTATTAAGTAAGAGAGCAACAAGAATAAATTTGCCTTTTAAACACGTCTCCTGCTCTCATTTGGAAAAGAGAGTAGACGTGACAAGTTTAATGGCAGTGAGGGGATCACTTAGGAGTTTCGTCAAATGGTCCAAATGAGAGGTGATGGTGTTGTGTTGGAAAGCAGAAAAAATCTTCCTAAAAGGGCTGATTCAATATTTTTATATTATATAATTTATACAGTCCATATATTGCAAATTAATCATGTCTTTTTAAAATAGTATATTCTCGGGCTCCTGGGTGACTCAGTGGGTTAAAGCCTCTGCCTTTGGCTCAGGTCATGATCCCAGGGTCCTGGGATGGAGCCCTGCAATTGAGCCCTGGATTGGGCTCTCTGCTTAGCAGGGAGCCTGCTTCCCCCTCTTTCTCTGCCTGCCTCTCTGCCCACTTGTGATCTGTTTGTCAAAAAAATAAATAAAATCTTTAAAAATAAATAAATAAAATAGTATGTTCTATTGTTTTCTGTTATAGTTAATGTGTAGTACACTTTGTACAAATAGACTGCTATGACCAGCTTTAGCATAAACATATTTTGAAAATTGAATATTTCATTTTTTAAAGATTTAATTATATTTTACATAAACCAGAAGATCTAGTATTTGAAGGAAGTATACTTAAAAATATTTTATTTACCAATTGTTTTTAGTCTACCAACTTAAATCCTATGTATCAATATAAGTTAGATCATACATCATCATTATATATATATTTTATATAATTTAATATAACCTGTGCATTTTAATAAGGTTTTTACAAGATGGATATATCTTTATGAAAAAGAGCCAGATTTGGGCCCAACTAACATTTATTGACCTAAGCATACAAAGATGCTAGGAATAGATTTCTCTATTAACTTCCAAATAAAATCTTGCTATTATTAGAAGGATATTACCTAGGTATGATTTCCAAACCTAAGTAAGAGAGCCTTCCACTTACCACATCTAGAGATTTTTTTTTTTATTTCATAGAGGGGATTCTTGCATTCAGTAATCAACAATGATCCATTAACCTATTTTTGAAAAACTAAAGTAAAAGCTAAAATACTATATATTTTAAAACCTGTTATCACAGTTAAAGAACAATTAATTCTCAATTATTCAATATATTCTTTCAAATAAAATATTTGTATGCACAGCAAAATCACTATTAGGTTTCTTTTTTTTAAAAGATTTTATTCATTTATTCGACAGAGAGAGAAATCACAAATAGGCAGAGAGGCAGGCAGAGAGAGAGAGGGAGAAGCAGGCTCTCCACTGAGCAGAGAGCCCGATGCGGGGCTCAATCCCAGGACCCCAAGATCATGACCCGAGCTCAAGGCAGAGGCTTAACCAGCTGAGCCACCCAGGCATCCCCACTATTGGGTTTGAATATAAGTTCCTCAAACAAGTAGCTGACAATTAAAAAAGGATTATCAAGTGTGCCTAATAGAAGAGCTACATTTTTGGTTGTAGGAGGAGATAAATAGTATGCAATGAAATAGATTGCTTTGGCTGTGAGTTCTCAAAAATATTATCAAACAACTTTGATTCTTTTTTCCCTTTTTAGAATGGGAACAATATTATTTGTTTTGAAAAACTGGCAAAAGGCTTTAAAATATACTTTATTATATTTATAAAGATATAATAGGCTTATATAAAGCTAAATAAATTATAGATATAACAAATATAGTTTAAGTTCCAGATTTTAATTTATTTTCTTAATTTTATCTATCTTTTTCATAAAAGCATTATATATATAAGGACTTAAAATATTATTTCACAAGATATTTTTAGTATTTGATTGTTCATCTGTTCACTCTTTAAAACAAATTTGATTATTGATTTTACCATGCATCATCATTTTAATATATTCATTATAAATTGATGACTGCTTCTTACCTGAAATTGGAATCTTATTTTTCAATGATACAGTTCAATTTTTAATATATTTTATTTTTTTTAAGATTTTATTTATTTATTTGACAGACAGAGATCACAAGTAGGTAGAGAGAAAGGCAGAGAGAGAGAGGAGGAAGTAGGCTCCCTGCTGATCAGAGAGCCCGATGCGGGGCTTGATCCCAAGACCCTGAGATCATGACCTGAGCCGAAGGCAGAGGCTTTAACCCACTGAGCCACCCAGGTGCCCCACAGTTCAATTTTTTAACTCCAGATACTTTTGTTTTGATTCAAGTTTTGATTCTTTGTTTTCTCCAACTGTTTCTGTGTGTTCAGATTTTTTTGTGATAGGGAATATTAAATCTTCTTTTCACAGAAAGTTTGAATTCTTCATAGATGCCTAAGCTTAAAGAAAATTTTATGGTAGGCTAAAATATAAACATAGTTCAGGCTTAACAATTTCACAAGATATTGTGAAATTCACAAGAGACCGGTTATGTCTCTCCTTCCTCTCGCCTAACACGGGATCACTATAAAATGCTTGTGTATGTGCTCTCTCTCTTGGTCTCTCTCTTGCTCGCTCTCTCTCTCCCTCCCTCTGACAAGTAAATTAATAAAGTCTTTAAAAATATGTTTAAAAAAGAGTATTCTATTTTCTTAGTAGTTAACTCTCAAAAAGTTTTAGAATTTACTGTGGACTTGCTATGATTGGGTACTGCTTTACTGTCATCTGTCTTCATTTCCAGTTAGCAGTGGGAAATTTCAAGAAGCAACTGTTCCCTTTTGAGTATGCATTGGACCATTTTGAAGAATGAAAGCCAAATTTTATCCATAAGACAACTCTCTAAATATTTGAAGAGGGATACCAATTTTTTTAACTTCCATTTGCCTTCACTGAGTCACTGAATGTCATTATTTTTAGTCTTTCTCTTCTAAGAAATATTTTATATTCATTTATATTTAGTATTCATTTGCAACTTAAGCTTATCCTTTTTAAAATATGGTATGTAAAATGGTCTACAACACTCCAGAATTAATCATTAATCAACATATGATACAATATAGCATGTTCACTAATATTTATCTTCTGAACTCTACTAAGCAGTCCAACAACTTGTTAATAATTGTATCACTTACATTTTATTTTATTTTATTTTTAAAGATTTTATTTATTTATTTGACAGACATAGATCACAAGTAGGCAGAGAGGCAGACAGGGAGAGAGAAAGGGAAGCAGGCTCCCTGCAGAGCAGAGAGCCCAACTCAGGGCTTAATCCCAGGATCCTGGGATCATGACCTGAGCCGAAGGCAGAGGCTTTAACCCACTGAGCCACCCAGGTGCCCCTATCACTTACATTTTAAAAAATGGATTATGTTTAGCATAGAAAGATAAGTAAAATGTATCTTCTTTAAATTATGCTTAAATATTAGTGTTTTTACATGATCATATAATCATTTAAAACATTTGTTCTCAAAGCTCATTCTTTTTTCCCTTTGTCTTCGTCGCTCTCTCTTTCTGTGTCAGTCTCCCTCTCTTTCCCTATATACACACTCACATACATACACTTTTAATTACCAAAAAGATTGCCTTGGAGTAATATTGGCAAATTACCAATAACTGAGTCTTGACAAATAATGCATTATCGATGATTATCCCAAACATTTCTTGATAATGAATTAGAATCCCTTCTATTTTAAGAAATGGTTTGAATTATATTTTGCATTGTTTAAATGATGCAAATATAAGCTTGTTAACAGTTAAATTTCTCCTTGGTATATATAATCATGGGGTTTAAGTGAGTAGAACTATAAAGAATGTGAATATTAATTAATTAATGCTGCAAAGAGGAACAAAACTGCCATTCTGTATTTTCATAGACAGAATAAATATAATTCTTATATTAATAACGGAGTTGTTTATTTTCTGTATGACTAATACAAGTGTTGTATATAACTTTTGTCTCATTTTCATTCTCACTCTTTTTTTGGTTTACTGTAGTTTTTTTCTCAGTGCGCCAATGAAAATGTTTTTACCGGAGGCACCCGCATCTTGTAGCCTACAAGATACAAATCCCATGTTTTCATCTTAATTTTCCTCTGAGCCTGATTTCACTGAAAAGCAGCCTCAATTCCTTGAAAAATCTCTGTTCCCAGGCATCAGTGACAATAGAATATCCTGATAATTTACTCTACTCCCCAGCTACAGCTGAGGTTTTGCTCCGAGACCTTCAATGTAACAGCCTGCCGTAGGGCTTCAGCGTGACGTTTTTCTTCTTTTATTGCATAATGTCATCTGGCCTTATGGCTTTGAGATAACCTGTAGATGATTTCCAGATTGATAGCAAAGTCTCGATATCTCCTGTGTGTTCCAGACTCTCAGGTCTATGCATCCTACAGACTACTCAGACTCTTCTTTTGGAAATGTGATAGGTCTCTATATTTTACATGTGTGGAATAAGATATTTGAACTGCTCCCTTTCCACTCCCTTTCATCAGTTTATAATTGATCCATTTTCATGTTATGGAATCAGCATTCTGGTACAGCCTAAATTAGCTGGATAGATCTATTCATGTACTGCTTTCAGAAAATTCATTCTCTTGGTTCTGTTTCCAAAATATTTCCCAAATGAGCTTATTTCCCTCTGTTTCTACTAATTCTATTTATCATATATCCATTATCTCCTACTTAGATTAATACAAGAGCCTAAGAATTAGTTGGATTTGGATTGCTGTTTTAAATAGATTCAATCATGTCAACCACCTGATTAAAATCACCCAAAGGCTTTCTACTGGAATTTGAACAAATCCAACCTTTCTGTCATGTTTTTAAAAACATCCCTGATCCCTGCCTCTTCCTGCAGTGAGACCTCTGCAGCCTTCCTCACGATGCTGTACATTAGCATTCTTCTTACTTCTCAGTTATATCTGTTATCTCATGCTAATTTATCACCATATTGATCACTGTCTGTAATATCATATCTGTTTACTTTATATGTAATTAATTTTCTTTATCCCTGCCCCTCAAATACATACTGGAAAAAAGAAGCTCCATTGTAGGCAAAGGCTTCTTTGTCTTGCCCAGTTATGTATCTCTAGTCTTATTCCAACGATTGACACATTAGAAAATTATTGATAAATATTTTCTTGAATAAGTATTGGTGAAATGTCAGCTAATTAAGCAAAATAACAGGCGAACAGTGAAAGCATTCTTATTTCTCAGAAATAAAAGTTGCAACTTTATAAAATAACATTTCATCACATAAGCTTTTTAAAAATTATGTGCTTATATTAGTTCAATAACTTTTTCTTTTTTAGTTTAATGACATTCTTGCATCAAACATTAGTGATAAGGTTTACCTCAGTTGACTCTGGCATTGACTTTGTGAGGAAGATGATACCATCTTTATTTAATGCCTCACGGAGTAGTTACAGAGAATTTAATTCATTTGTGGGTATACTACTCTTAAGTTATGGATCAGGTAATTTAGTGTTTCTACTGCACTTTAGATGTCTTTAAATATAGAATATTCACTAATCAAAAAACTCAATATGGTTTTCAAAAATGCTGTTTTATATCGTTGTCACCATTAAATATACTCACTGTTTAATTTCTGGGGAAGTCGTAAATGGTGGCAGTCTTATGGATTTCCCACATCATGAAAATATGACACTTTATAAGGAAAACAAAATACATTTTTAAAATGATAAAAGGTGAAATAGTCTTCAGCGTATGTGTATTTTTATAAGTCACCGTTCTAGAAGCTATTATAGATGCTATCAAGCTCATACTTCATTTTGACATCTCAGCATTATAAGTATTGATATAGAAATGAATAGGTCATGAAAACAATAAGCAAAATTCTAAAGAACTATACATTTAGCCTATTTTCCTAAAAACAGAAGAAACTCATCAAAAACTAGCCAATTACTATTCAGGTCAGGAAGGGATCATACCCCTCAACAAAATCATTATCATTAAAACTTGAAGAAAATACATTAGTCAAGAACATAGGTATTTAGATAATTTAATTCTGTTAATTATTTAATTCTAAGTTAATTACTTGACAAATAATTCTAAAACAATTTGTATTGGGAATTTTAAAATACACATTTTTTTAGTTTAAAATTTTCATCATTATCCATCACTTCTAGAAAAAGAATACTACGATCACTATCACACTTTGCATTATGTGCATATTACTAAGTCATACTGAGATTAAAATTATAAGAGAAATAAATGCAAAACCTAAGCAGGCATGATGTTCTAAGGAAAGAACTTTGTGTGCAATCTTGTGCTCATGAATGTAAGAATAAAAACGCACATTTAAAATTTTTATTTAACTAGGGAATTCAAATATTGTTATAATACTGTGGTTCCCAAATGCATGCAGTTACTCCCCCACCCCCCACAAAACTACGGTGAGCTTAAAAGATGCCCAGGGTATTTTAAATTTTCAAGGGAAACAGACATTTGTCAAACATCATATATTAAGTGGTTTAGGTTTAACTAGTTATTAAATAGAGTATATCAGGGTACCTGGGTAGCTCAGTTAAGCATCTTCCTTCAGCTCAGGTCATGATCTCAGGGTCCTGGGATCGATCCCTGTGTTGGGTTCCCTGCTCAGTGGGGAATCCGCTTACTTGTCCCTCTCCCTTTCCCCAATGCTGGTGTGCTCTCTCTCTCTCTCAAATAAATAAATAAAATCTTTACACATACATACATACATACATACATACATAAATTGAATAAACCATATACTTAATACAAAACAGAACATTTAAGTTTTGTTTTTGAATATTAGAGATGGCCTGAAAATCTTAGAGACAGTTTTCAAAATCTGTTATTGCATAAATTAAGTAAGTAGTAATATAGTCTCATTTTCAAGAATTCAGATAATATCAAAACATAAAAGAAGTGAAGTGTGCCACCATGCTTTTCCCAATGCATTATTTTCTGCAAAGGTAAGGGCTAACTATGGATATAGTTAGCCCATGACTCATTAATCAGTAATAACTATTTATCAGATGCTTAACCTTAACAAGGCACTATTGCTAGAAAAGAAAGCATACAAAACAGATACAGCAGCAGCTTTTATGGAGACTGTATTTTGGCTCATCAGGTGGAAGTTTGATGTTATCCTACCATGCATTGTCTTTTTAAAGCATTTGGATAAGCGACATATATATTAGTAGGATTTTTTTTTCTCATTTTTTTTCTCATTAAATGTCTCTCTCTTTCTCTTTTTTCCTGGGACATATTCTCCCAATGTGAGTAACACAGGCTGGAAACAGGCTTCTTTGATTTGTTTTCAGGTTCCACCATTCACTAGTCCTGTAATCTGCAGCAAGACCCAAAGAGGTCTCTCAATGACTTAGTTTTCTCATCTATAGTAAGAGCATTGCAATTTTATCTACACTGCATAGTCATTGTGAGAATGCAAGTGTAATACAGTTGAGGTGTGTGTAACCACATTCCACATGGAGAAAGAACCCAATAAATATTAGCTGTGAGAATAATGTTACTGTGAACTTCCACCCCTTAACCCTATGCCTTTTTGAGTCTTCCTTGTCAGGAATATTTCCATAGAAAGTTACTTCATATACAACTTTTTTAACAGCTTGGTAGTATTTCATAGAATAATGTCCCATTATATATTTTATTATTCTTCTGTTTGTATGCTTGCTTGTTTCAAGTTTGTATTTAAATTCCAGTTAGTTAACATATAGAGAAATACGAGTTTTCAGGGTAGTATTACTCTTTTGTAAGGTTGTTTTTGACTGCTGTGGAGCAAGATTTCCTGTCCCCTCAAAGGTCCTTCTAGCTGGACTAAGAAGCAAATTGACATAAGACAGATTAACAGGAGAAAATCAAATGTATAGTGTATATACTGGGGAATCCACACAGACATGGAAACTCTAAAGACAGGCAAAATGAGATACATATTTCCTAAACTAAGCAAAAGGGGATAGGGTTCTGGGACTTCAGAGGAAAGGAATGCACTTCACAGGGCGATAAGAAGAGCAGATGTTTGGTAGTTAGATGTTTGCCCTGCCATTACAGTTGGGTCACTCAGATAACGTTTATCTCTGTTAATGACCGTTATGCCGGGAAGAACCCCCCAATTTAAATCCTTCTGTGTGGTTAAAGGAGGGACAAAGGTTTCTCTTGAGCACACAGGGTCTCAAGTGCCTATAGCTCAAAATAATCCACATGCCAAAGTGGCATATTCTGGGGAGAAGGGCCTGTACTGAATTCCTTCCACTGGGTACAAAAAGCAATGCAATGTTGAACATCTTCATACATTTTTCTACAAATGTGAAAGAGCTATTGGAACTAGTGAAATGTACAGTTTAGGAGGTTTGATAAGCAATGATGTAATTAATTCCAAACAAACAATTTAGCAATTTATATTCTTAGTGGCAAAATGTTTTCCCTGCATCTTATTTTTTCTTTACATCTTATTAAAGTTCTGAGGTTGTAGTATTTTTTTAGCTTTGTATTTCTTTTTCCTTAGGGAATAGTTACAAATTTTAACTTTTAAAGTCTGTTTTAGAGACTTTCCCTATCAACCTATTTCTGTACCCTTTTACTCTCCATTTTCTGCTGCTTACCTGGCACAATGTTTATTCATAAGGGTTTGACTGATTAAATTAACACAAGCACATATTTCACAATTTCTTTTTTTTTAAGATTTTATTTATTTATTTGACAGACAGAGATCACAAGTAGGCAGAGAGAGAGGGGGAAGTAGGCTCTCTGCTAAGCAGAGGGCCTGATGCGGTGCTCGATCCCAGGACCCTGGGATCTTGACCTAAGCCGAAGGCAGAGGCTTTAACCTACTGAGCCACCCAGGCGCCCCCATATTTCATAATTTCAAGAGCTCATATTGGCTTCATTTCTTACCTTTACTGGAGGCAATTATAATTTAATATTGGATAACATTTATAACTTTATTTGCAAATTTGTAAAATTTCAAATTAATAAAGTATAAATTAAGAGTGGAAATGATTTATAATCTTTTTTGTAAGTACAGAAAGCTTAGTGTTTATGGAGGTTAAGGAAGAACATTTTTGGGAAAACTGCTTTCAATTCTCTTTCAGGAGAGCATCTTCAATCACAGAACAGATAATTTCTCAAATTTCTGCCACAGGGATCTTGAGATAATCATCTGGAGTAATATGTGAAAGGGTTAATTTATACTATGAAATTCAGTTTAGTTAATTAAGCACTTACTCTTAGCCAAATCAGGATACAGACTTGTAAATGCAAAGTATAATTATGCATATTTGAAGCACTTCATTACTTTTCAAATCATTTTGCCTTTTAACATAGGAACATCTGTATTATAAATTGTGTCGTCTTTTTCATTTCCTGTTTTTCCCTTTGTGGTGTACAAATTATTGCAATGACAGTTCTCACCAAATATTTTTCTTCCCCCACCATATTTTCTTTTCCTCCTTCTACTTAGGCAAAGTCATATTTCTTATTCTGGCCGAGCTCTGAATGATAATGATGTAGGTCACTTGAAGAAGACCCAGGGAAAAGCAAACCTTCAGTTCTCCTTTTGTCTTTCCTTGTTCCAACAACTGTGAGAGCCACATGATCCAAATGTTATGACAAGGTGGTAGAATTGCTCCCAACCTGATCCTGGGGTGTCTTTAAGAACAGCCCCCTGCTATAGAGATTTACATTGCTTGTCACTATAGCATGTCCTTTTCTACTCTAATACATAGTCCACACTTTGAAAACATGAAATCTTAACTTTTTAGAGACAGGTTAAATTGTAAAGGTTCTTCTTCCTCAGAAAAGGTCAATTCCATTGTTAAATTATTCAGCATCCCAAGATGAGGGAACCTTGCTTTGACTGCTACACAAGGAATTCCGAATAATGTAATACAATAGAGGTATTTGGTTGGAGTTTCTATTTTAAGATTATTGCACATTATATTTAATTATGTGATGAAACTCAAAAATACCAAGTTTGGCTCTAATCAACAACATTTATGGCTTTAAGTTCTAAGTACTAATGTCTGCTAATTAGTGTATGCAGAATTTTACACTTGCCAAACCTGTAAATTGTTGTTTTATGCAAATAAGATCTTGGACAGTATGCAGAATAAAGGAAATTTCCTTAAAAACTGACTACCCTCATCTTAAAGTATAATAAAATCTTAATCAGAATCTCTGGATATACTATTCTAGTTGAACTAAATGTATGTTAGCTACATTCTTTCCTCAGAAAGCATAGTATATACAATGAAATTTGATCTTTCTTTGTGGTTTTTTTAACCATGGGAAAAGAAAGATTAGTTCAAGACTGCTCTTCACTCTACAGGGTCTGTTTTGTTTGTTCAAACCAGCCATAGTCATTTAGTCAGAGGGGTGCAAGGATAGGGTCAAAGAAAGGATTGGTAAAACAATCACAATAAAATTGAGGTTGTGATCTTTGTGAACATGGGTTGATGGAATTTAGCTGCATATTCCACATGTTGAAACATAATTATAATCCACACTACTATAACAAATTGAGGAATACTAAAGTTACATGTTAGACCTCTACAGAGAGAGGATTCTATGAAACATTATAGTGGCAAACCTAAGATGTAAGGCTAAAAGACAGAATTTGTAGGAATATATTGAAAAATTGTCATAGGATTTAAGTTTATCATGAAATAATTTTAACTGTGGTCTTTTTTTTTAAACTGTTTTAATTTTTAATAAAACCCAAAGGACAGGCCTTGAATTAATGTTCCTTTGCATTCGCTAGTCTTAGAATATACACGGGAAATACTCCTGTGTGGCAGCTAATTTGATTTTGTATATACAATACAGTATTTTGATATCTGTATTTTATCATGGCTTTTCTGTTATCATATAAATTCATATCCAAAGATATACTATCTATTAGAACAACTCCATGTCTGTTATATTTGCTTACATTATTTTGTGGCAACTTGGATCATTTACACTTACATATAAATGTTATTATTGGTAAAAGATTTTTTGTCTAGTTCATTGAAAAGTTTGGTGAACTTATTTGAGTAAATATTTATAAGGCTTGTAAAATAAAAACAAATAGCCTGTTAAATTGACCATTGTTATTAGTATGCCAGAACTAGATTCAGTCATCATAACCTTGTACAAAAGCAACTTCTCATAATCAAGCTGAAGAAAATACACATTTTTTAAATTTATAAAACTAAAAAACTTTAGATTTTTTTATACATAGAAATTTTAAAATACCTACAAATTTTGCTTTATTGATGGAAAAAGGAGAAAAAGCAAACTCTTTGATTAGTTGCTTGTGTAACAAATTGAATTTTCCTTTTCTTATGTACTGACTCTTCAATTTATGTACCGATTTGAGGAATATTGACTGGGCCTTTGGCAAAATATAGAACAAAAATAACAGAAAATGATCTACATTTCCTTTTTATATTGTTTCCATAGAAAATATTTTAAGAGTATTATGGTTGAGGGGGACCTGGCTGGCACAGTCAGTTTAGTGTCTGACTCTTATGTCTTGGTTTCAGCTCAGGTCATGATCTCAGGGTCATGAGATTGAGCTCTCCACCCCCCACCCCACTGGGTTCCATGGTGGGTATGAATCGTGCTTAAGATTGATTCTCTCTCTGCCTCTTCCTCTGCCTCTCCTCCCTGCATCCTTTTCTCTCTTTCTAAAATAAATAAATCTTAAAAAGTATTATGGTTGATAGACTTTATTTGGATTATGTTAATCTTAATTCCAGATCATAAAACATACATAAAAGTCACCTCCTAGGTGAGTCTGATGTCATCAGCGCTAGTTAAAATATAGGTTTCCTTTATGAGAGGATATGGAAGCATATTTGTTTGTATTGAGATGCATAAAGCAAAAGATAGTATAAGATGCTCCCAGATGGAGACAGAACTTTCTTATCCCACTACATTTCCTTGAATGCACAATCACCATTGATACCATCTGTGTGGAGTGGGGAGAAATTTACATAAAGTGTCTCTATAGCCTCCTAACTCCCCGACTGTTGAGGATATTCTGGCTCTGGGTCAACTCGCTCACCATGTCGAAGTAACTTGAACAAAATAATCAAACATTTTTCTCATGAAATTGAGTGATTTACAGGTCAATTTCCTTCTGCATAATTCTCTCAGAGATGAAACTTTAGTCCTCCTTGAAGCAGTTTACAAGTTCAAAATAAAATGAAATACCAAATATATACTTTATATTAAAAATATGATTATAAGGTAGTTCAACTAGAAGGTGTTAATGCTGAGATTTGGCATGTCCCTACCCTTTTATCTGCATCTGTGTTTGTACACACATGAGCATGAATTCTGTGAGAGAATTCTGAACATACATGCATGTTAATTACACATAAAAATTTTGTTTCATCTAAGCAGGATACTGTCCACATACAGAATCATTTACTTTTTCATGACTACCAATGCATATTTCAGATTACTTTTTCATGAATACCAATGCAAATTTCAGATTACTAAATTTTAATTTAAAATAATTTTTTAAAATATTTTATTTATTTGAGAGAGGGAGAAAGAGAGAGAGACAAAGCACAAGCAGGTGGAGGGGTAGAGGGAGAGGGAGAAGCAGACTTCCCATTGAATAGGGAGCCCTATCCTGGGATAGTAGGGCTCTATCCCGGGACTCCAGGATCATGACTGAGCTGAAGGCAGACATTTAACCAACTGAGCCACCCAGGCACCCCATGATCTAAAATAATATTAGAATATCCCATGTGTAGTTCAAGTACTATGCATTATTTGATATTTTACAGTTAATGTTGAGAAGTGAAAACAATTATGTCCTATTTGAAATTGAAGAAAAATCATCATTCACCCCCCTTTTCATAGTTACTTTAACAATATCAAGTCCAAAATGATAAAATAGCTTGCAAATGAATCAGAAAATGACATAGAATTCAAAAAGAGTAAGATAATAGAAATCTAGAATAGTCTTTCTATTCTTAAAGAAATTGTCCATTTTTCTCCCATCACATCATATATTTTCACTGGATTTGTATTGAAAAACCCTTATTTTTTGATGTTAAAAATTTAACTAAAGGAAAATGTTTGTTAAATATAAAATAACATAGAGCAACTGTGAAAAGCTTTTTTCAATCATGTAATAAGCTTACCAATAGATTATCATAAAGAAAATCATTGTGTAGAAACTGAACTAAAATTAGGTTATTAAAATTTTATTTTTGTTTTCTGAAGAATAATTCAGTACTAGATAAGCATTTTAGGAGGCACAAAAGCTTTATTTTCTTTTCCTAATTTCAAGGTAGATGTTATCCTAATAGTTTTTCACTGATAATGGAATATGATGGGTTTTGGGTCCAGTGCTTGAACTACCAATACATGTTCAAAGAAATAAGGATAAAAGCATTATTATCATAGTCTTTCAAAAATAACAAAACTTACTGAGCTTTACAAAGCTTCCTTAAACAAACATATGATACAACTGTAACTACCTCTCCATCAGTGGGAACCATGACCTACTGCCATTTATCCGATTAGATACATTCCAGAGGTAGTGGTATTCTTGAATCATTTTATTAGCTTTTAAGCAGTACTCATGAGAAGAATAATATGGAATCAAGAAGAACGGAAAAAATGCCTCTTTTCTTCTTCAACCATTCATCTCTGTGGGCAGGCATCAATATCTATTACATTATCAGTGTGAATGCTTGCTACAGATACAGTAGGATGCCTGATTTCCATTTTTTCCTCAACTTACCTCAGTTCCAAAGTTCATCATCTCCAGGGAAGTACAGTTACTTCCCACTGAGTACTCTTTCAGACCCTCATCTCACTTGAATTTCTGCCGTAAAAGCATAGTCATTATTCAGTGAATTAAGGCATGCCTGTGAGCAACCCATTCTCATTCTGACTAGTAGATTTTCATTTTAAGGGGAAGACAAGCAATGCCTTTTGATTCTCACTCCATGAAATTTCTTCTCACCATGGGTGATTATTTTCGAGTGGCCATTACACATTTCTGATCACATTTGTATTCACCTTACGTTATTTTGTCTTCTATAAAAATAATCCAAATATAAGAGTATCTTTAAAATTTGCACTTACAAATCAGTGTGAATTATGTTCGTTAAAGAGCCGTAACATTATTGAAGCAAACCAGATATGGTGGATATAGCAATTGACTATGCTTCTTTCAATATACTGAAAAACTCTAAACAAAATAATTTTGGAGATGAATGTTACTTTTCTTGATATTGAACTGTAAGCATAGTATATTACAGGTTTTAATGAAAATAGCTATAATTGAACAACTTTCTAATATTTGATAATATTCTTTCTTAATTGTGATAATAAACTAGTTAATACAATCATAATTATCTCTTGCTAAGTTATAAAAATTAAGGATAACACTAATGACCTTGATTATTTTATTTTCTCCTTCTTGCTGTGGTTATAATTGAAGAGATCTTATTTTCAAAGAATTCTAATCCATCATCTAATGCTCAACTGAAAATTTAAAATCACTCTAAAACTGTTTGAACGTATCTATTTCATGATTACCCAAATACTTACAAAGCAACATATGTTAGATTCATTCTTTTTAAAATTTATTCTTGTTCTATAAATGTTTCACTTATCTTCTAGGTAAACAAAAGAACAAGCTAAATGTGCATAAGTAAAACTAATAATGTCAAATAATCAGCACTTGATAAGTGAAATTCTGTCTATACTGAAAGCAAGAAGGTGGTTCAGGCACATAGTATGTGCTTACTACATAATTAGTACATTTGTATTACTCATATTTTATTTATTTTACAAAAATGACAATCATTAGATACATAACAGTATTGTAAAGCCATGGCTGATTTTTCTTTTAACACAGAAAAGACTTTGCATCCATATTTTTACTCAGTGAATATATATATTCCCAACTTGAATCCTTTCTTTAGTTAATATCCCTGCTGAAAGGCTAATTATTTTCTCTCTCTCTCTCTAAAGCAACACTGGCATTCTACCAGAGTAACATTAGAGAACTTGTTAGAGAGTGAATACTGGGTTTAGAGACAGAGAGAAAAGGTAAGAGATCAAAAACAAAACAAAACAAAACAAAAGAATCTATTTGCTATTTATAAGTAACATGGGACAGGTGCATATTGTAATCTCCTAGAAACTACAGACCACACTGCATATGTAACATGTTGGAAGTGTGCAAACATACGTGAAGATGTTGTAGAGTTTGAATGATTGTATTTCATACTCTCTACACATTGGGGGAGGGGGATCTCCTAGATCTTTTCTCCCAGTGGTTTAAACTCTCTTATTGCGCTGTTCAATTCCAATTTATGGTTGTCCATTCATAGGTTTATGAGTCTTCTGTGTCCAGATGAATCCCTGTTGAATTCTAACTCTGTTGTGGTGACTTAATCCACAGCCCATTCAGTGCCCCTTACTACTACCTCCAAAATCTGACTACACGTACTATCTGTGGATCTAGGAATCTTGCCTGCAGAACTCAAGTTGAGTCTTACCAGGAAGCTGAAGTAACATCTATTATGCAGAGAAAGTATTCCTCTGAATATAGAATACTCTTCAGAGTATAATCTCCAATGAACGAACAGGTGTTTATGTGGTCAGTAAAAGTCCCAGTTCTGGGGTGCCTGGGTGGCTCAGTGGTTTAAAGTCTCTGCCTTCAGCTTGGGTTATGATCCCAGGCTCTTGGGATCAAGCCCTGCATCTGGCTCTCAGCTCAGCGGGGGGCCTGCTTCCTCCTCTCTCTCTGCCTGCCTATCTGCTACTTACTATCTCTGTCTGTTAAATAAATAAATAAAATCTTAAAAAAAAAATCCCAGTTCTTTTAGGTTTTCTTAGGCCTTTCTTCATTGAACTTTTATTTATTCATTCATCTATTTATTAAAAAAATAGTTACTTTTTTAATTTGAATCTCCCTGATGGCTAGTGATGATGAACATTTTTTCATTGAGATACCACCTCACACCAGTTAGAATGGCCAAAATCAGCAAGACAGGAAACAA
>PISX010022607.1:0-31372 GCA_004024625.1 Mellivora capensis
AAAAAAAATAGAATTTTAGGCAGGCTCTATGCCCAGAGCAGAGCCCAGCTTGGTGCTTGATCCCACAACCCTGAGATCATGACCTCAGCTGAATACCAGTCAAATCTTTAACCAAATGAGCCACAAGAAGTACAGTCCTTTCTATCACCTATTTAACCCATCTCCCTATCTACCTACTCTCTGGTAACCACCAGTTTGTTTTCTACAGTCAAGATTCTGTTCCTTGGTTTTCCTTTCTACCTCTCCCCCCTTTGCTCATTTGTTTTGTTTCTTAAATTCCATGTATGAGTGAAATCCCTATTGTATTTGTCTTTCTCTGATTGATGTATTTTACTTAGCAAAATACTCTCTAGCTCATTCAGGTCAGTGCACATGGCAAAATTTCTCTCTCGTTGGGTTTTTTTTTTTTTTTTTGGTCGAATAATAATCATATATCACATCTTTTTCCATTCAGCAGGCAATGGACACTTTTTGATAATTTGGCTATTGTCTATAGTGCTGCTATAAACATTGGGGTGAGTGTATCCTTTTGAATTAGTATTTTTGTATTCTTTGGATAAATACCTAGTATTGTACTTGCTGGATCACAGAGTAGCTCTATTTTTAAATTTCTGAGGGATATCCATATTGTTTTCCATACTGTTTGCCTTCTCCATTTATCTTTAATCGTTGACAGTTTAATTATGTGCTCTGGTATGGACATTCTTAGGTTCATCTTGATTTGAATTCTCTGTACTTCCTATACATAAATATTTGTTTCCTTTCCCAGGTAAGGTTTTCAGCTATTATATCTTCAGATAATGTTTCTGTATTTTTCTGTCTTCTCCTTCCAGGACCCCTATATTGTTTGCTGGTTTGATGTTGTCCAAGATCTCTCTTAACCTGTCCACATTTTTGCAATTCTTTTTTCTTTTTGCTGTTTCACTTGAATGCTTTCCATTACCCTGTCTTCCAGATTGCTGATCTGTCCTTCTGCATCTGCTACTCTACTGTTGACACACTGCAGTGTAATTTTCATTTTAGGTATCATATTATTCAACTCTGATTGGTTCTTTTTTATATTTTCTCTGTTAAAGTTCTCATCCTGAGTTCATTCATTTCTCTCTTCAGTCAGGTGAACTTCTTTATGACCATTACTTTGAACTCTTTATCAGGTAGATTGGTTATTTCAATTTCCTTTCATTTTTTTTCTGAGGTTTTGTCTTTTTTTTTTTTTTTTTTTTTTTTTTTTTTTTTTTTTTTTTTTTTTTTTTTTTTTTTTTTTTTTTTTTTTTTTTTTTTTTTTTTTTTTTTTTTTTTTTTTTTTTTTTTTTTTTTTTTTTTTTTTTTTTTTTGGGACATATTCCTGCCTACTCATTTTACTCAACATTCTGTGTTTGTTTCTGTGGATAAGGGGAACAGTTACTTTCCCAAACCTCAAGGGATGGCCTTGTGTATGATCATTCTCTATGGAGACTGTGTGTGTCTTGTAACTTTGGCTTACTGGCTGGTGCTGTGGCTGGTGGAGAGGGGTTCTGTGGCTGTTCACACATGTGGGATGGCTGAAGATGGAGTGGGTGTGGGCCAGGGTGACCCTGGAACTCTGCAAGGAATGTGCCCTGGCAGGAAGGCTGATGTTGAAGTGGGTGCCAGCTGGGGTGACTTGGGGCACACTGCGTACAGTTGGTCTGGTAAATGACTGGAGCTGATGCAGGAACAGGCCAGGGATTTTCAGGTCACTGTGTTGGGGATGGGGGGCATCCTGATGTGGTAGGTGGACCTGAAGCAATTGCCAGCCAGGCTTTCCCAGCTGTTTTGTGTAGGGGGGGCCCTGGGAAATTGAGGTGGTGTGGTCCTGGGGTATTCTGGGGTCATTTGCACTTGTGTCACCTTTCCCAGATGGCTAGAGTTATAGTGAGTCCTGACCAGTATTGTCCCATGTACAGTGCACTAGGTCCACCTTGGTTGGATGGCATGTCCTGGTGTGCACTTGGGTCCTGGGGCTTACATAAGTGGTAAGCTTGGTGGGGCACTGAGACTCTGCTCCTATTCATGCTATCAAGTTGGAGTGGGGAATGTAATTGTGATGTTCACCTGTCCCTCTGACCCAGAGAAAGTTTCAGTAGGTCCCTCACTGATTTTTTGAAGTTCTGAGGCTGGATCCTTTTTATTCTTATTGCTCTTTTAAACCACAGTTTTTCTTCCCTGTGCTCCACATCATCTGGAGCTGGTGTGTAATAGAGCTCAGGCCTTGCAGGGGTTGCAGGCCAGCTAGGATGCCTGTACCCTGCTCCTATTTCCATAAAAAAACGTAGAGGACAACATGAACCGTGGGTACTCACCAGTCCCTCCCATAAGGGGAGCTGCAGCAGAGTTCTAAGCCTGGTTCCTGTGTATTTTAGTTGCCCTTCTTAACTGTGACTTTTTTTCCTTGCCCCAAAGCAGATGAATATCCTTATGGTCCCTCAGTGATATCTCTCCCCACTGTAACTGCAGCATCAGGGGTAGGGACTTTGTTCACTACCACGCCTTTGTCTCTCTTGCCATTCTCTGGTCTCTGTCTTTAGTTGTGCAAAAGCTCTTTAGTCAGCCCTCCATTCTTTAGGAGGAATTGCTCCACTTCCTACACCAAATAGGTGCAGATTTGGTATATCCACGGAAGAGGTTAGGTCAGGTCTTCCTATGTCACCATGATGGACCAGAATTCTGCCATATGTCTTTTAATTGAGGAATTGAGTCCATTCATTTTAAAGCAATTACTACTGATTGGTATGTTCTTACTGCTATTCGACTAACTGCTGGTTATAGTTCATCTATTGCTGTCTTCTTTCTAACTCTCTTCTATTGTAATTTGATGGTTTTCTGTAGTGATGTGCTTAGATTCCTTTAATTTTTTGTGTGGTTACTGTAGGTTTTTCTTCATGATTACCATGAAGCTTTAATAAAGTGACCTATATTTATAATTATCTATTTTAAGTGATAACTTAAGTTTGAATGCACCAAATGTTTGACATTGTTAATCTCACCTTCCATATTTGATTTTTATGCCACATTTTACATTTTTAAAATGTTGTATATCTCTTACTTATTCCTATACAGCTACTTTTTATTTTATAGCCTTCATACTAACCTTATAAATGATTAATCTACCAACTTTATAAAATTAGAATATTCTAATTTTACTACATATATTTACCAGTAAGATTTATGCTTTAATATGTTCTCCTGTTATTAATTAGAATTCTTTATTTTCAGCTTGAGTAAGTATCTTTAACATTTCTTGTAAGAAGGGTTTAGTGGTAGTCTACTTCAGATTTTGTTTGTTTGGAAAACTCTCTTTCCTTCCATTCTGAATGATAACTGCTGTGTAGAGTTGCTATTGTTTGGGTTTAGCACTTTGGATATATCTCGCTCTTGTGGCCCTAAGAGTTTCTACTGAAAAATCTGCTGCTTATAGGGGAGACCTTATAAGTAAGAATTGGCTTTTTCTCCTTGCACTTTTAAGATGCTCTTCTTGTCTTTAACTTTGGCCATTTTAATTATACATCTTGCTGTGGTTCTCTTTGGGTTCGTTTTATTTGGAACTCTTGGGGATTTTGGATCTGGATGTATGTTTTCTTCCTGAAGTTAGGTAAATTTTTACTTTTTATTTGTTCAAATACACTTCCTGTGCCTTCCTTCTTCTAGGACCCCCATAATGCAAAAATATATATATACATATGTATATATATATATAAAATGGTCTGTATCATGTTGTTCTGTAAGTACCTCCCTTTCTCTTTCTCTCTTCCTTTTTCTTTCTCTCTTTATCTCTTTCTCTCTCTTTAAACCCTGCCTCCCTCTTTGTTGTCTCTTAAACCTTTGTGATTTCCAAAAGGCCAGTCTTATTCTTTTTAAAAAAATTTTTAAAAAAAATTTGTCAGAGAGAGAGGGAGAGAGAGAGAGAGTGTGAGCACAGGCAGACAGAGTGGCAGGCAGAGGGAGAAGCAGGCTCCCCGCCAAGCAAGGAGCCCGATGTGGGACTCGATCCCAGGACCCTGGGATCATGACCTGAGCTGAAGGCAGAGGCTTTAACCCACTGACTCACCCAGGCGCCCCAAGCCAGTCTTATTCTTAAAGGCTTCCAATACTTCCTGGTGTTAGTGCCTAAATGGGAATACCTCAGTTAGCATTTATTTAGGTTTGGGCTGATTGGAGCCAGACCCTCAGGCAGCAGCTTTAAGTATGCAAATGTTTACAGTTTTATGTGATGGCAATCATAAGTCTCATTCCTATTATCTAGAGGAGTCCCTTGGGTGACAGTCACAAAAATCAGCATGCCAGAAGAGCATAGAAGGTCCTTTCCAGGAGATACCAGTGGCCTGGAGAGAGGCAGAGGGAGAGCATAAGGCTGACCTCCAGAGGCTTCATTCCTTCAGTGCATCTCAATTGGCCCCTCAGTGTGTGTCATGAGAAGCCTGTTCCTCAGGCTGAAGTTCCAGGAGTAGCAAATAAGTCTCTTTCATAGAAAAACTGGGGTGTCTTTTATTCTGATGTCTGCACAATGCTTTGGGAGGTACTCTGCCAAGAAACGTCCGTCCATTCATAAGGTCCTTTGGGATCCAGGAATGCATCTCTTGGTGGCCACCACAGTTAGGTAATTAAGGGGCATCTTGTAGGTGGCAGCCACAAACACTGAAGCACAAAACCTAAAAGGTAGACCAAAACTCATAGTCTGGGGCTCCTGGGTATGTCTGGAGCACCAGTGTTGAAGAGATACTGGCACGGCCAAATGTAGTAGAGGGAGAATACAAATGCAGCACACATTTCTTGAGGTTTCTGGAGAGGGTTACAATGGGCTCTTAGATGTGTGTTTGGTTATAATCTTGGCCCTCAGGCCACAGTTACCAAGATAGGCTAATAGACCTCTTTAACAGAAAGACCTGGTTCCTCATTTTGTTGCCTTTTGGTGGGCTCTTGGCTTGCTAGCCAAGATGTAAGCCAAAATATAACTGTGAGTTACAGCTCTGTGGGACCCTTATGCATAATCTCAGGGAGATTGCAATGAGGTGGAGTAGTAGAGAGGAGAGTGCCAAGATGGCACCCACTGGCTTAAGTCCCTAGAGAAGACCCAGCAGGCCTCTAGATGTGTGCTAAATTAGAAGCCTGCCCTTCAGCATGATGTTGTAATTAAATAATCCTCTTTCCACAAAGTCTGGGCACTTCTCAGTTGATTGCCTTTGTGCTGGTGCCTGAGGTAAGTCAGCCCACAAGCCCTTTAAGAGCAGTTTGTTAGTTTGCTATAAACTTATAAGTCTGGTGAACTAGAGTACCTTTGGTTTTTGAAGCTATATAGTTTGTGGGCTCATCTTCCAGGTGCAGGCCTTAAAGGTGGGGGTGACTGATAGGGGTTCAAGCCCTTCGCTCCATCAGGAAAAGCTCTTGGTTTTAAGTCCCTTCTGATTAGGGGGTCACCTTGTCCAGGGTGGAGTTTATGGCGAAATCATCCTCTCCCGTACATTTTGATGTGTGTCTGTGCCCCCCCCACCTTTATCCGATGTTTAGGTGTTGTTCAACTAGGTTTTAGGGGTTTTTTTCAGAGGACGATGTTCCTATATAGCTGTAGGTTTAGTGTATCTGTGAGATAAGGCAAGTTGCAGATCTTGCTATATCTCTTTCTTGCACAAGAGCCTGTACTTTCTCTTTTAGTTAATGACACAAATACCTCCCTAATAAGCTGAGCCAGAAACCACAGGGTCACCCTTGATTTCTAGTTTCACCCCATTGGAAATTTACCGGTTACCGTTACCTACCTTCTAAACAGAACAGTCATGTGTCTCCCATTCTTCCCCAGTATGAAGCCATATTTAAATGAGACTTGTAAGTGTAGATAATTATAATGGCTTTCTAGAACTTGTTCTATTTCCACTATTGTCTCCTAGTAGTCCATTTCCCATATTGCCATTTGAAGGATTCTTCAAAACTCAAATCTGATGGAACTAATTTCTTCTTTCGAGACTTTTTCATAGCTGGAGGATGAAGTCCAGACTTGGAAAGCATTTCAGACAGGTGTCAATGATCTCAGCCTTGGGCTCATTCGCCTTTTCTTCCACCCTGTGATCACCTCTGTGAATGGCTTTGGTATATGCGTACACTATGCTTTGAGATACCTCCCTGGTTTGCATTTGCTACTCCCTCTGTTAGGAACAATCTTCCCCTCTGCCCCTACCTAACTCCTGTATATTTTAGCTCTGGACTCATTTCACTGAGTAGGCCTTCTTAGAACATTCCAGTTTCCTTGCCTCCATTCTGGGTTAAATGTCTCCCTTTTGTGCTTTCACTGTGTAACCTATATTGGCACTTAACAAATTGTTCTCTAATTGTTGCCTAATCATTTTGAAACATTAATTCAGATTTTTTTCCTAATACCTGCCTTATATTGTCTTTACCCTCTGAGGGGAAGAAGGGTAATCAGTAGAATTGTTTTAAGGGATAGACAAAACATGAAAAAATGGAGAATACAGTTTTTAGTTGAAACTATCTGAAGCTTAGAATTCATAAACAAGAAAGTCCAGTGTTAAAGGACTGTGGGCATAAATAGATCAGGAAGAAAAGCTGGGAAACCAGACTACTGCTCCACTAGACTAATGAGTCTTTGGACATGGTGGTTGTGGGGTGAGGTAAGATAACCAAGGAGTGACTGTTGCAAAGGAAGTGTCCAATGACCAGAGCCTATCGTGAGCCCTTTTCTTTAGAATGTGTCTTTTCCAAGTACTATAGGAAGCCAAGCACCTTCTAACGGTCACAGGTATATTCTTCTCATGTCTACCTTGTTAATGCCATTGAGAAAGAGTCACACAGAAGCTTCATTTTTAAAATTAATTCAAACTCAGCAGTTATTACTAAGGTAGTAAGGTAAAAGTAGGGGGAATTTCTGCTAAAACCTTTTGGAACTGGTTTGTCCCCATTAACCTCAGAGTCACCAGAAAGCATGTATAATCCTCTTGAAGTCTTGCAGTGGCAAGAATTGTACCTCTTTATCTGAGGAGTAGAGGACTATTATCTAAAAAAATGTATTTTAAACATTTCAAGGAAGATGATTTTTGATGAGACCTCTTAAAAAGATTTTTTTTTTTTTTTAGAGATTCTGTTTATTTTACAGAATATGCATCAGCAGGGGGTGGGGAGGAGCAGAGGGAGAAGGAGAGAATCTCAGGCAGACTCCACGCTGACACAGAGCCCAACAGAGGCTCAGTCTTATGATGCTGAGATCATGAGCTGAGCCAAAACCAAGAGTCGGATGTTCAACTGACTGAGTCACGCAGGTGCCCCCAAATGAAACAGATTCCTAATGTTCAGTTGTTCGATGCACATATTAGGGAATATTACATTTATAACTGTCGGTAATTCATATTAACTTATAAATTTCCCTTTATTACAACTGTATAGGTTCACTGAGGGTCAGAAAATGCACAGTGTATATATTTTCATGTACGGCAAGAAACTAGAGAATATGTCTTACATATGAATGTTGACAATAACTGGAAACCCTTGGGGTTGTTTTTCCTTGATTTGTATGCTGTCAGTTTTGTGTACCCAGATAGGTGAGATTCCTTTCACTGAGTTGGGTTTAGGAAGGTATTTTGACCCATGTGGACCCATGTGAGGATTCCTGTGACTTCACTTGGCTTCTACTTAGCCCAGAGTCTGGAAATGGCCCCGGGAACACATTTAGAAGAAAATATCCAGAAATAGTTAATAGCACAATTAGATCACTAAGAGATCTTGAAATTACTAGATCTGCTGTGCTGCAAATAGATTGATGGCAGGATGCTTCAGCATGCCCCAAGGTCCGAGACCAAGGCAAGGCTGCACAGCATCTGAAGCATTACTATACCACACACCACACATTAAATGGATCCACACTATTTACACCTCCCATACACATGCTGTTCCTAGACTGTGCTAGAAGGATACCCATATGATCACTGGACCCTGAACTCCAGATGAAGGGTATATAGTGACCAGGTAGAAAAGGTGATTTTTGAATACACTGGTAGCTACTCTTGCTTCTACAACCAGGAGTTTTATGACTCTGGAATGCAGTCAATCATGTACTAAACAGTACTTACCTTCAAAGATTACATATATTAGAATTAACTCCAATGCCTAAATCCAAATCCACATTAGAAAACCATAGGCTAAAATAAAAATGTGTTGGCATTCTTCAGTTCAAGCTCATCATTGTCCCTAGGATTACAGGACAGGAAGGTAATGAGAAATGGAAACAGGCATCCTAAGACCAAAAATAATAACAATTGAAAGGAAATGAAAAAATTCATCAGACTAAGGCTGAGAAATTCATGAATATAGTCTCTTAGATATTTATTGTAGTCTCCAAAAAATAAAACCAGAGTAAACCCAAAGAACAAAAACCACTTTCTATATAGAATTCACATACAAACTTAATACCTAATAGAGCACATACTGTTTTTATACAATTAATTTCAATAAAGAAAACTTCACAATGTGAATACTTTGTAGCTTTAAACCCAGACAAGAGCTCCTGTGGACACATGAAGAGTCACAATATTTGCTGTGCAGCTGTTAGTTTGCAACTACATGTCACAATCACTATATGAAAACACTAAGCTGTTACTCAAGAGTTTCTGAAGAAGAGCTCCACAGTATAGTCATTGAGGAGCCAGAAAGTGCCCGGTTACAAAGGCAGGTCTTCACCTGTGCATTTCCCAAGACCCTTGATGGGAAATATGGAACTCCAGGAAAACCTCTGGGCATACATCTTTCCAGTTGACATTGGATTACACAATGTTTCGTGGTTTGGTGCATGGGCAAGATGTCTAAATCAGCTGTTCTAATGTGACTTTAAAACCGGTTGTGTTCTGTTGTGCAGTCTGGGGCTGCTCAGCACAGAGGACTGTGTCAATGTTGCAGCTTGTCTTCTTCTTGGGGACAAAAGCCAGAGAACCCAGGGGATAATCTGTTGGGTTTGATAGGGCCAGCTGGGCTCTCTACAGAAAAACAATGATCTTTAGCTGCCCCCACTGTCACCTTTTCATTCACAGGGAACATAATGTGACCTTTCTCATTTACTGTCTGGCAAAATCTCATTATCAAATTTCTGCTGGGATCACATTCTTGAGTGTTCCAGTTGTTAGAGGTCCCTCATTTTCTATGTTCCTATATCCGGACATAATTTAGCATTTACATAATATCGTGGTATTCCGCCCCCCCCCCATTCTTCAGTTTATTAGGTGTAGGAACCATAACTCTTCCCTGTTTGATTCCCACAGCACTGAGCTCTTGGTATTCAGTAATGGTGATGACTGACTAAACATTTAAACACCCTCTTAAATTATTATTCTAATGTTGGTTACATGCTTACGTTTATCTTTTTTTTTTTTTAATTTGGCACAAAGTCATCTGTAATCTCCCTGCTTCTCCCACATTCACATGACTTTTTCAGTTTGAGAGCTGAGTACAGATTTCATGCTATCATATTTAAAATAGGGCCACACATTACTGATGGTAGCCCAAAGCCATTTAATGATTGGCACAGCCTCACCTGTCAGTTTCAGGCCACTGCTGTAGAAAGAGTAGAAGGCTTCTTATGATGTACAGATGGCCAAAGTTATCTAAAACCAAGTGAACAAGTCATAAATTTTCTTCCTAATAGTATCATGATTTACTCTGCTAACTAATGAAAAGGCAAAGCACAGTATTAAAATGAGTGCTTTACTTTTAAAGTTAAAATGGCAGATAGGAATTTAAGGTAGGTGACCCACTTCAAATTTCATATAAATAAACACTTAAGAGTTTTTAGTACTCCAGCATCCAGGCCTATTTTTTTTTTTTTAATTTTGCATCTCACTTAAGTCCTAGGCCACCAATTACAAGATTAACCAAGGGGGTTTGAGGACGAGTTTAGGAGTTTCTGTCGAAATACCAAAGCAACTTAAGAATTCTGACTTTTGTTTCTCCTATATCACCAGTGTGGACAATTGAGAATTGAAAGTGAATATAACATTAACTACAACTTAAAAAGACATCAATATTTTAGAATCCCCAGGGTTGACAATGTTCACTTTGCAAACAAAATACATGGCTGAACAACAAAATAAACATACAAATGCAAGAAGAAAAATTCTTAGAACATGTGATCAGCATTTCTGAGAAGAATAAATAGGATTTTACCTTATGTGCATATTTTTTCTTAGGTATCTAAATTAGCTTCTTTTAAGAGATTTCTGGATTTAAGAAAGAATGCCTATATAAAATAAATGAACATCCATTCTGTCTTAAAAATAAAATCCACAATTCTAAAGCGCAAAATTGACATATATTTGCAGATACTAAATGTTTGGTTTTATAGGAAAAAAATTACTTTGAAATAGGCACGGAGGAGTTTCACATGACACCCATAAGGTATTTACTGTATAAATTGCACCACTAGACAAATACAGCTACAAGAAATAATTTGATAGGTTACACAGCCATCAAAGCATCTCACACATTCATTATAATTCACTCTTTCACGCTAGTTTATATACACTGAGTAAGTCATTAAATATTGCACTTATTGGCCCATGAACCCTCAATTATGAGGTGTTGAAAAATAGAAAACAAATCTATTTTTATAACATTTTCATGCAACATTTAAGACATTTCAGTTCCACAAACACCATTAAATAGTTGTACATTTGGACAGTCCAACGGTATCACATCACGTCTGACATCAACAATATATTAACAGGAATTACAGGAAGTTTTCATTTAGCATACATCCTAGGGCTGATGAAACAATGCAGGAAAAACCATCCTACTGACACAGCAAACAGTCCTCAGTTTCACTTGTATGAGGAGCATGGAACCACTAGACAGGTGTATGTCACGCTCATGTCCCTGAAAGGCTGGGTGCCTGTGTGGCTCATGTCCCATCTGTGCCCTAAGAATGGCATTCGTGAACCTAAGCAATCCCTAGCCCCAAACGTGAATATGGAAATATGGCCAATAATAATAATAAAAAAACCTACAGCCAACTCTCAGTTGTCCACTATGAAGGAAAGTACGAACACAGGTGAATGAAAATACACAGGTAAACCCCCAACCGTACTTCAGCAGATAATGACTGGTGGAAACTCTGCCAACAATGGTACTGACGGCAGGTAAATGGTGAAATTTTGAGTCTCATCTCTTGTTCTTAGTCCCGTCGTTCAGTGAGAGGAAACTGCTTTAAAAACTATAATGAAAAATAGTATCAGGAAGTGGAAAAGAGAACCACAACTGGAAAGTTCAGTTTGTCTCCTGGCTAGGTGTTCTGAAAGAGGCTTTGAACTTTTTTTTTTTTTTTGTCTAGAACACTAGCAAAATGCATTTTTCTCTATTCTTGATGAAAATTATGTGTGCAAACATACAAATCAATGTAAAGTACCTATTTTGTAGATCTTTTTAAACAAAATGAGTTACAGTTGGCACACAGCAAAAGCTTCTTTTTCCCTGGTGCTGAGAAAGCACCATATATGAAAAGTTCCCTTAATAAAAAGAGGGGTGTGTGTGTGTGTAGAGGGACAACACCATGTAAGTGGCCCAAGTGTAAATATTTAAATCTACCAAAAGGAATTATTTGTTAGCTGGAGTGTCAAGCATTTCTGTAAAGGTCTTTCAGACAAACTACATTTATTCATGAAACAGCAATAACAATAGGTCCATATATTTTAGATAAATTCCCTGGACCTTGTTGCTGCCCTCTTAGAGGATACTGTATTTCCTGTATTTCTAGAATCTGGAGCCCTGTAGGTATATTATAGGGAGAACAGGTTTTGTTTTGTTTTGTTTTGTTTTTGGTCATCACAAACTTTGTCTTTGATCCAATTTGTCCCAATTCCTTCCCAAATAAGAAACAGGTTTATGTCTTTAAGGGGCTTTGGTCAAAACATGACTTTAAATACAAAGCAATCCAGAAAGCTGACCCTACTGGTTCAGCTCAGCGGAAGGACCTCCCCATCTTACTAGGAAACCACGCAAGTGCAGGTAGTCGACACAAATGGGCAAAGTGAAACTGTGCCGTGGAGGTGGCATCTTCCACGTGAGAAAGGCCACGAGGGTCAAACGGCTCACATGCTGCCCTGACCTAGCACACTGGGTGAGCATACACACAAAGGAACAGAAGGTTTGAGTTACCAGTCATGCAATGTCCCTAAGTTACAGAGAGAGGAACCTTCAGACAAAAAAAGGCCACCTCCTAAGTATTCCTCACCAACAACACCTGGTTGAGCATTCCAACAGTAGATGCAAATGTTTAACACTTTTTGGTCTGGAAAGGGTTTTAGTCCTGACTACACGGTCAGATTTAGCTCACAGTTTTTCACCTGCAGCGGTTACCTCAGCCTTGAGAGAGTTTGGTAGAGTCTGGAGACATTTTAAATACAGTCTGACAAATGCTACCTGGTCGCCCTCAGGAGGCAGAGGACATCCTCCCTGTGCACTAAGATACACAGCAACCCGAGCCCATCACGATGAGCCTCTGGGAACACACTACCACACTTGGAAACTCAGGTTGCTTTATGGAAGTTCAGTTGATAATGGAATATTTTACTTTCAAAAATACGTGAAAGTCTGCGTTCAGCATAGACAGAATTAGTTTGAATTGGTCCCTGGAAAAGGAGTCGTGTGCTCAACACAAGGACTGGAACTCATCTGGATAAGAGTGTCCATACTCACTATGTGTTTGGGTAGATAGGGGGTTTGGAGAAGTTTGGTTATAATTTTTAGAATTTATGCTTCACATTTATCATAACCATGCTACAGTTTTCTGCTATGACTGAAGGCATCATCGCTCACCTGACAGATAACAATCTTAGCACTCAGTTACCAGGCAGCAAAGGGATACTGACTTGAAGTGAACCTCAGCGGGAACTCTTAGAATCTACTGACAGGTTCACCAAGGCAGTAGAAGTTGTTCTGGGGAGAGGAGAGGGAGTAGGAGAGGGTGGCAGCAATGAACTGAGCTACCGTTCAGAAGCAATTGTTCTTGGGTTCCCGAACCATGGGATGTGGCACTTAAACTGCCATCTTAGGACTTCAGAAAGGTCATGTACTTTCTACATCCATTCACATTCCCCAACACCAAATGTCCATCCACTCTTATGGTCGCTGTATACATGCAGAATTTTCCAGTCTAGGTTTTCAACTGCATTAAGAATGGAAAGGAAGGTACCAACACCAAAGCTCTTGGAAATATTTGCTCAACAATCAGGGTTTGTCTCTAAAAAATTGCAGGGGTGAGGGTGGTGAGAAGGTGGGCAGCAGAGAAATTCATTCTTGAAAAATAATTGAATTGAATCATACAATAGAAGGCTGTTAAAAGTGTACACATTTACACAAGCATGTACTTTAAGGTATCTTCATCTTTAAAATACAAATGTAGTTAGGCCGTTGGTAAAAATGACTTGTGGTTATTTAGGCTGTAGTGGGAGTTGGAGACAATGTAGGAGGTTAAGTGTGTGTGTGTGTTGGTGCAAAAAGGCTAAAAAACCTTGCAGTTACATAGCTACAAGTTTTAATAGTTTAATGACAAGAAATCACGCTGTGGCTTTACCGCTTACAACAAAAATTTAATTTTAAAACTAAAATCTCTTCATGAAATGAGGAATAGAGAGTTTTCTCTTCCCACAAGCTTTATAGCAGGACTGTAGGTGTGCATTTACCTGAGCTCTGTGACAATCCATCCTGGAAACTTCTCAGTGAAATTCACACCAGCGTGGGAGCTTTGGAACAGAGAATGAACTAGGAAGTTTCATCCACTTCCACGGAGGGCTGGAAAATGGAAAGTATCCAAAGTTCTTTGGCTTTGACACTTGCCCTCATGCTTCCCTCACTGGGATTAAAGTAACTCAGCATAGACATGCCTGACACTTACATGTGCCATAGGCTTCTGACTTCGTTTTTTGGTCATAGGGCCAATTAATGTCATTTGCAATGATGTTTTCAGAGAAGGGGTTTACACAAAAGTAAAACACACCTCTTGACCTTCCACTCTTCTTACCTTGATTTTGCTTGCCCCTATACAATACGCCATAGAGGAAGGTGCACTGCAGACGGTAGACACTCGGTGTCGGGGTAGGGCGGCAGATTCAGCCAGTCTAGTATACTGCACTGTTAAGGATGCCAGTTTCCTTTAGCAGTTCAATTAGAACAGCTGGTGAGATTTGGGGGCTTGTTATTCTCAGATGGTCTTAGAAAATCTGGGAGAAAAAATGAGGATATTCGAATGGTTTTCTCCCCCTGCCCCCACTCAATTGCTTCTGGTGTCCTAATGTGTTGGTTCAAATTTTCTTAACTCTAAAGCGTGTTGTCTCAGTAAGGTAAGCACCTGTAAAACTTACAGAATGCAGACGGATATGCTTTATAATTGGGAACAATGGGATTGAAAAAGACTACAGATAAAAATTCTTTTTCTCAACTTTAGAGCCATTGGGATTTTAAAAAAATCTATTGAGTAAAAGAAGTAAGGTGAGGAGTGAACAGAAGGCACTGGTTGTGGAAGCAAGTGTCTATCCCACAGGAAGAGGGGCTCTAACAAACTTCAAATTTATCTCTATTCCATGCTTGAGTGGGTGGGGATGGTGGTGTATAGTGGGAGGCAGTTATTAAGGAATGGGGAAAGTCAGTCCTTTGAGAAGTCTGCAGCCATTCCTACTCTTCTTGGTTTAAAGGCTTCTTATGTAATGCCTTGAGCTGATGCCTGTCAGTCTGTCTGGGTCCTCAAATATTCCAAACGTTGGGCAGAAGTAGTGGCACCAAGAGCCCTGCATTAGGGTCATTGTTTATGTACATAACTAAATTAAGAAGGTGGATTAAACCGGAACTAGATTTAATCTCTAAGAAAATCTGCAAGGGTTTCAAATACAGTATTCCTATTTCTTTATAGTCAGTGGTCTCCTCAGTTATTAGTAATACTGAAAACCAGACACATTTCCTGAACAGTTAAACTGACCAGACCCATGATGGTCTCCTGAGAGCTCCTCTTACCTACACCCCCCCAACCCCACACAAGCAATTTCTTGGTTATCATCCTTACAAGTGATTCGCAAATTTGAACCCGAGGCACGAAATTCAGTGGTAGTGAAATTACAGTCTGAGGTCCCAGCAGTAGCTTAATTTTGAGAAGAAATCTGAAACAAAAAGCCTACAAAGACAAGTAACAAATTACATGCAAATATCAGATGTTTATAGATGGATAGTCCTTACAAATTCGAGATCACATATTTGCCACATATTAACACGGGAAATCTTCCACAAATTGAATGCATGTATGAGCCACTGACATCAAAGATTTCCCTCAAATAATTACTAGGCAGTAGAAATGAAGGTTAATCGACCATTTATAAACGCTGTTGGTTGGTGATGAGCCCCCTCCAGCTGCCTGTGTGTGTGGGGGGGGGGGGGGGGGGACATTAACAGCCACAGTTGGGCTGTGGCGGGGGAGGGCTTTCCTTGAGTCTTGTGCTCTGCTTGGCGGCAGTGATGGCCGGATCCGTCTCCAAACTCTCGGACATTTTGTCGCAGATGATATCCACAAGACGCTCAAACGTCTGCTTGACATTAATGTTATCCTTGGCACTTGTTTCAAAAAATTCAAACCCTGGAAGAAACAGGGAGAAAGACAGCTTGGTGATTTTACACTTCTGCTGAAAGTAAATGGGACTTGATGATGGTTTTTCCCTGGGGGTTGGGGCAGACAGAAGATGTGGACCTAAGATGCGATTTGAACAAAAGCTGTCATCTTGCTACCAAGTCTTTTGTTCACAGCTACAGTGACATTTGGTTTTTCCCTGTCAATTTATTTATGCATTGAATGAACCACCACCACCAAATCTCTTCACAAAAGCTTATTAGTAAAATCCTCCACCCTGAGTCTGTCTTTGCCCTCCTTTCCTCCAGCTCTGAGCCACCAGGAAGCTTCTTGGAATCTTTTTTAAGATGTATAATTGGGCATATTTTCCTTATCCCTTTTCAGATTTGTCATTGTCCATGGGCATGTTTTCATTAACTTGAGGCTTAGAAGACTTCATCTGTGTGTTCTGCTGCAAAAGGGACTACAGATTGCCTCACCACTCGCTGGTGACTCCTGAGCCTGAGGCCCCACCGCGGATCCATGGTGAGCTTTTGGGAATGTTTCCGTACCGAATTGGACACAAGGTGGCACTAAAGAGTCAGTGGATTGACCTTAAATGTGCTTCAACCTCTGGAAAATTGTGTGTCCTGTAGGTGAACAGCTCTCCATGGCTTTGGTGCAGATTTTTCTGGAGCTTCTATTCTCTATGCTATGCTATATCAGCAGCAGTGTTTTCACTGGCATCTGGAAAAAGACACCTGATATATATCAAAGGCGCTGCCAGAATTGCAAGAGGCGGTCACAGTTGCACACTTTTCCCCATCCCTGTACCTGGGCAGAAGCAGACTCCGGCTGCTGTTCTGTACAGTCTTATCACTATTGTTTGCCTTCACATTCCACGGGCTCAGCTTGCCAGTTAGTTGCCATGACAACCTCCCCAGTCCATCCGGGGGACTTTGATTTAGGATGTACTGGGCAGGACACAAAAACGCTTTCCTAATCCATTCTGAATTTTACGCCCTATAAATCCTTCTGGTTACATCTGGCCCTATCTCAGAGGAGCCACATGGATTCAGAATGATTAAATCATGTGATTTCATCTCAGCTCTTGGGACCCAAGGGGGAAAAAATATAGACTCATATTTTACATTCATGTCTAAACCCTCTCTGATAACCCAGAAACACTTTGTTGGTCATCCTCAGTATTATTTAAAATTAGCATTTCTCTGGAGTTAAAATTTCTAATTTAGTTATGACAGATGAGTAGTTAGAGGACTATATTTGAGCTTGAATTCCATTAGCTAGTGTATATTCTATTATTCTCTTGTGTTTTAACAATTGTAGGGTTGTAGTTAAAGGAGCATGAGTGGGACTGTAAAATTCCACTGGATAATTCAGAACCCCCTTTGGCTTGTAGTTTGCTTTCATTATAGCTCTGAAAAATTCTGGATTTTTTTTTAAAGGTTTTATTTATTTATTTGACAGAGATTACAAGTAGGTAAGAGAGGCAGGCAGGGAGAGAGAGGAGGAAGCAGGCTCCCCGCGGAGCAGAGAGCCTGATGCAGGGCTCGATCCCAGGACCCTGGGATCATGACCTGAGCCGAAAGCAGAGGCTTTAACCCACTGAGCCACCCAGGCGCCCCAAATTCTGGATTTCTTAGCAGAAAACACAAATATAATTCTCTTTCCTAATGTTTTTACAGTCTACAGAGCTCTGTCATTTGTCTTAATTTGATCCAGATTTTGGAGAACTCAGCTGTGGATCTAAACAATATCCTTATTGCAAAGATGTTAGAACTACTTGCATTTTATTGGGGTTTTTCCCAGTGCTAAGTAAAGGATTCTTTAAGTCCCAAGATACTAAGACCCTACTGCATTAGTTAAGATCCCTGAATAAGACTTATGAGAAAAAACATCCGCTAATTGGGCACAAAGGTTTCATGTTCAGATTCAATTCTCTCATCTCTTCTGCTAATACTTAGTTTTCTTCCTAGTGCTATTGGGGAAGGCACTGAATTTGAAGGTATCATAAAAGATTTGGCCATCGTGATGAAACTGTAACCCAGGTAAGCTTTTGTCAGATGGGATTCCTTAAACTTGGGCCTTCGGACACACTTTGCTGCTGGTGTACAACTTCAGGTCAGTAAAATGATCTATATCCTAAGAGCCAGAGTGCTCTCAGGGGCCTATAAGAGTTTCGAATAGAAGAGGGTGCCACGGTACGGAAGCAAGATGGATTTCCTATCTTCCAACTGATAATCCAAGTCCACTACCATGTCATGTTTTTAGTGTCCCGTTATTTATGACATGTTCCTTACTTCGTTTACAGAGAGAGCTATCACGCGGCTCAAATGGGAAAATGTATGTACAGGTTCCCAGCAAACCAGATGCTGCTCTGATCATACTAGTAATAGTAAACACACAGTTGAATGGTTAGCATATAACAGGTACTCTTCAAAGCCCTTAATATACTGTAACTCATTTTATCCAGGAGGTGGTGCTAGTATTGAAAAAATTCACTGGTTAGGCAGTGGAGGCACAAGATTGTCAAGTAGTTTGCTCAAACATCTTTTTTGCTTAGTCTGTAATGGTAAAGCTGGCTTTGAGCTATGAAACTGGCCCCTCCCTTGCTCCTCCAGATACCTACAGAAGTAAGCAGTTATTGGATTCCAGCTGAATTGTAAGTTGTATGCTAATTAAAACTGCACTATATATCATAAACTTATCATTTAAGTAATTAGAAAACAAATATATTTAATAATGACTGAGAAAAACACCTTTTCTTAATGATATCAAGGTGGCCATCAGGCCAGCTGCACTGGCGGACTGCCTCACCAAAGTGAATTTTTGGGTTTACCCCAGTGTATCTAAGTCTCAAAAAAAAAGCACATAACTAAATTAAGAAACACTGTACTGCTTAAAATTGTTAACCATCTGAACTTACAGTGAGTATTAATCTTTTTGCAATGTTGATGGATGCTGAGAAGTGGGGTGGCTGACCGTTTCATTATCAGTGGACCCTTCCATTCTGGAACAATTTCTCTATAGCATGAGATGCTGTTTGACAGCATTTTACCTGTAGCACTTTTTTTCACAAGTGGAGTCCATGCTCTCCAGCCCTGTCACAGCTTTGTAAACACAGTTGGTTGAAATGACAATAATGGGCTTGCAATAGAACAATCTTAATAGTATCCTCAGCAGGAACAGATTTCACTTCAAACCCCTTTCTTTGCTCATCCCTAAGAAGCAACTCCTCTTCAAGTTTGACCACGAGATTACAAAATTCAGTCATATTTTCAGGCTCCTCTTCTAATTGTTGTTCTTTTGCTATTATACAAATCCCCGTGGTTACTTCCTCCACTTAAGCCCTGAGCCCAAAGTTCTCCATGAGTGTAATGAACTTCTTGCAAACTCCTCTTAAGATTGATACTCTATTCTGATCTCTTCCCCTGAATCACCAATGTTTTTAGTGGTATCTAAAATGCTGTATCCTTTTCAGAATGTTGTCAATTCCTGTGCCCAGATCCATCGGAGGAATCACTATCTATGGAAGGTATAACCTTCCAATGTAGAAGGCTTGAAAATATCGGTGACTCCTTGATGGTTAGGAGACATGAAAACAACATTCACTTTGTGGCACATCTTCAACAGAGTTCTTGAATGACCAGGTACATTGTCATAAGCAATATCGTACATAAGCAATAATGTCCTGAAAGGAAATTTTTTTTTTTCTTAGCAGTAGCTCTCAACAGGGGCTTGAAATACTCCCTACACCATTTTGTAAGCAGATCTGCCATCATCGAGGTAGTGCTGTTCCTAGAGCATAGGCAGACTATACATAGTATAACTTTTAAAGCCCCTCAGACTTTTGAAATGGTAAATGAGCACTTTCCCATTATGGAGATGGCTTCTTCCGTAAAGCCAGAAGCTAGCTGAGGTTGGTTTTTGACTTTTGCTTCTGCAGCTTCACTCTCAATTATGCTTTGGCCTAAAGGAATGTTGTGGCTGGTTTGATCTTCCCTCCAGACCACTAAAAGTTTTTCCCTATCAGCAATAAGCTGTTTGAATTTTCTTATCATCCGTGTATTCACTGGAGTAGCACTTTTAACTTCTGTCAAGATTTTGCATTCACAACTTGACTGTTTCATGCAAGAAGCCTAGCTTTTGGCCTGTATCAGCATAGGAAAGACCTATTGCATGACTTCATTTGAGAGAAGGCCCTAAATGAACTAGTTATTTACATCAAAGATCATCTTCACAGACAACTGTAACAAATACAATGAAAAAGTTTGTGTTACACCAAGATACAAGGTGATTAAATAGTATTGGAAAAATGGCACTCATAGACATGCTTTATACAGCATTGTAATAAAACTAGCTTTGCCTCCATTTCTACACTGTATTATAGATATAAAAGTTTCTGGAAATGATCATTATAGCACCTAGCTGTTTGGATTCAGGGCAGATCTAGGTTTACAGTGCCAAAAATGATCCACTATCCAGTTGACTCATAATCAAGTCTTTGTGAAGCCACTCACACCCTACACCTCATGGATTTAGAAAGCCCATGGCCTAAATCATAACAACAGATTCCAACACCTCACCCTTTATTTTTCTTTGTTGGATTTTCAGGGCCATCCCCTCCCAGTATTTTAATTTCAACTACAGCAAGGTGACCTTATTCTTAGAAATCTTGAACCTCTTATCTACATACACAGACAATAGGGAGCCACCCGTGCTTCACTCTGGAACCAGTTTTTCTTACTAACATGTAAGACCATTTTTAATTTACTACGTAGGATAGTGTGGTTCTGGAGTTTAAATAAGTAGCCCAAGGTTACACAGCAAGCTGACCGTGAAGGCTCACAGAAATCTGATAAATAGGTTACTGATTTAGCTTCCAGGCTTCCACACCTGTCCCTTAAACTTCATCAGCCAGTATTCATAATGAATTCACATCCTCTGACCGTCCTTTCTCTTTCTTCCCTCATCAGAACCTTTCTAATTCCTCTTGGACACCACCCTGTTGTTCCCAACTTGTTCCCAACTTGGATGAATCTTGCGCTACACTCCAGTACATCTCTGGTTCATGTCTTTTCATGCCTGATTCCAAACGATTGCTCCTGCCCTTTCCAAAGGTTATTATAGGCACCACTGGACTTCACGTGTGACCTTATGCTTCGGTTCCACTTCACACTGAGGGACTCCACAGAAACTGGGAAATATTTTGTATGGAAAAATGTGCTGAAGAAGGGAAGAAAGCCAAAATCAAACTTGTGTTCTCCCTACTACATATATTGTTAAAGGGGCAGTAGAGCATGGTGGTGCAAATCAGATTACACTCAAGCGCCCAAGAGTTGTAATCCTACAGCCTGACATTATGACATTGGACGGTTACTTGTATCTGCATTACCTGAATGGGTTACATAATTCTAAACTCCACCCCAGACATACTAAACTGGAATCACAAGCGGGGGCAGGGCCTAAATATGCATTTCAGAGCTCCTTGGAAGGTTCTTTATGCACACAGAGGGTTAAGGTTCAATTTTCTCTGTACACCTATGTTTGTAGTCTCATCATTCACAAGATAGAATGCAATGCAAATAGCCATTGACTGATGAGTAGATTAACAAAATGTGTTATAGACAGTAAAATGCATTACTCAGGTATAAGAGGAAATTGATACATCTGCCAAATGGACAAACCTTGACATTATCTCCTAAGATATAAACCAGTCCCAAAAAGACAAATACTGCATGATTTCACTTGTGAAGTACATAGGATAGTCAATTGCACAGATACAGAAAGTGGAATGGTGGGAGCCAGAGGCTGTCAGGGAGGGAAAAAGAGAGAGGTAACAGAGTTTCCATTTTGCAAAATAAAAGGAATTCTTGAGACCCGTTACATAGCAAAGTGAATGTACTTGTTCACCTATATGCTTAAACATGGTAACCATTATGTGTATCTCTTTAACCCAAATTAAAAATTTTTCCATATTGGTAAATACCTACATGAAGAAACAAAAACTCTCTAACAGATTTACTCCTCAGGGAACAAGAAAAAGAAAAACTGAAGACCAGTGTGAGCAGAAATAAATGAAATAGAGACTAAAAGCTGTTGACTGAAGATAGAAAACAAAACTGACATGTAGCTAAACTCACCAAGACAAAAAGAAATAGAGCAAATACCAGAAACATAGAACCTACAAAAACTAGAATGGTGAAGACATATGAACAAACCAATTAGTAGTACGGAGAATGTATCTGTAATCAAAACTTCCCCAAAAAAGAACGCCCCAAAGGCGAGGGCTTCACTGGTGGATTCTATCAAATTTTAAAAGAAGAATTCATGTCAGTTCTTCTTTAAACTCTTCCAAAAAACTCAAGAGGAGGAAATACTTCCAAGCTAACTTTGAGGCCAGCATTACTCTGCTGTCACAACGAGGACACCAGAAGAAAATTGCAGGCCCATATCCTCAATGAACATAAATCCCAAACCCCTCAAGACAATGTCAGCAAACCAAGTAACAATGCATGAAAAGAATTCTACACCAAAATCAAGTGCTTTACTCCAAGGAGGCAAGAATGGTTCACCATCCATTAATCAGTGTGCTACACCACATGAACAAAAAGCATACAATCATTCTGTGAAGATGCAAATGCAGCACTGGACAAAATCCAGTATCCATTTCTGATAAAACCTCTCAACAAGGTAGGTATTGAGGGAATGTACTTTAGCATCATAAAGGCCATATGTGACAAATCCACAAGTAAGATCACACTCAGTGGTGAAAAGCTGAAAGCTTTGCCTCTAAAATCAGGAACAAAGATATTTTCTCCCACCACTTTTATTCAACATAGTATTAGAAGTCCTTACCAGACCAAAAAGGCAAGAAAAAGAAAAGGCATCCATAGACGAAAAGAAAAAATAAAACTATTTGCAGAAGACAATGTACAACATGTAGAAAATCCTAACGATTCCATCAAAAACCTTTTAGGACTAATCAGTAAATTCAGTAAAGTTGCATGATAATCAGTTGAATTTTTATACAGGAAACACGGACAACAGAATAAAATACCCAAGAATAACTTTAACCAAGGAGGTGAAAACTATAAAACATTGTCTTCATCGATGTGTTTGAACAAAATGAGAAGATACTCTTTGGTCACGTAATTGGAAGAATATTCTTAAAATGTCCATACTTCTCAAAGCAATATTTAAATTCAATGCAATCTCTACCACAATCCTAATGCCACTTTTAACAGAAAAGTAACCAAGAGTCCTCACATTTACATGGACCTACAAAAGACCCTGAATACACAAAGCAATCTTAAGAACAAAGCTTGAGGCATCATGGTACCTGATTTCAAACCATATTACAAAGCTATGGTCATCAAGACAGTATGGTACAGGAATAAAAACAGGCAAATAGGTCAATGGAACAGGAGAGCTCAGAAATAAATCCATGCATATATGATCAATTGTATATTCTTGGCTCATTTGTCATCAGTGGCAGGGATTTCTCTGCAATAAGTGGTGCTGGGAAAATTGGCCAACTTCCTGTGAATGATTACAACTGGCCCACTAAATTGCATCACATTCAAAAATAAATTCAAAATGGGTTAAAGACTTGACTGTAAGATCTGAAACCATAAAACTTCCAGAAGAAAACATAGGTGATCAATTCCTTGATGTCTGTCTTGGTGATTTTTTTTTTTAAATCTGACTTCAAAAGCAAAGGCAACTAAAAAAACTAGAGGGACTATTTCAAACTAAAACAACCTCTGGATAGTGAAGGAAATCACCAACAAAATTAAACAATGCCCTACCAAATGGGAGAAAATATGCCTGAATCATAGATTCGACATGGGGTTAATATAAAAAATGTATCAAGAACTCCTACAATTCAATAGCAAAAAAGGAAACAATCTTATTTAAGAATGGGAAGAGAATCTGAATAGACAATTTTCTGAAGAAAATAAATAAATGGTAAACATTAATGTAAAGGGGATCAGCATCCATAGTCATTAGAAAAATGCAAATAAAACCCACAATAATATAACTTCTCACTTTGCATAACAGCTAACATCAAAAAAGTTTTGGTGAGGGAGTCCAGAAAAGGGAATGCTTATGCACCACTGGTGTAAACTGGTGCAGTCACTATGGAAAACAGTTATGGAGGTTCCTCAAAAATTTAAAGATACAGCAATTGTACTTCTATTTTCTAAGAAAATTGAAAACTCTAACGGACCCCCATGTTTAGTGCAACCTTATTTATAATAGTTAATTGCCTATGGATAAATAAATGGAAAAGGAAAAAGTGTATTGTGGAAGGAAAAGGAAATGTGGAGTATTATTCAACAATACGAATGAAATCTTTGCCATTTGTGCCAACACATGGATAGACTTCAAGGGCATTATGCTACGTGAATTAAATCTGATGGAGGAGGACAAATACCATATGATTTCACTTGTATGTAGACTCTAAAACAACAACAGAAAAACAAACTCTCAAATACAAAGAACAGATTGATGGTTGCCAGACACACAGGGGACTGGTGGATTGAAGAGGAGTGAAGGGGGCTCAAAAGATTGCATTATAAAATTAAGTGAAGTATTCACTATCTTCAAACATCACTCATGGGAATGGAAAATGACCCAGCTCTTTGGAAAACAATGTATTCCTATATAGCAGGGGCTACTCTATGTTCTAAAATGCTATTTGTTTTCAAAAGATGTTCTGGGAAATTGAGTCTCTTTCTCCACCCCCAGGAAAATCATAAATGGCATCTGGGGCACTTGGCCATCTTCAATTTCACTTTGAAAGAATAGTTAGAATTGCTATTGTTTCTATAAAGGGGAAGCAGGTCCTAAAATCATACTTTTCATTTAATTATTTAAGAAGTCTATAATTTGGGCTTAGGTTTCTATTCTCAAACTCCTAAATAAGACCTTTCGCTTCCAGATTTTAATTGCAATTCTGCAGAACTGGATGAACCAGAGTGGCAAAAAAGGTCATTCTGCCAGCTGGGTGAAATTTGGGCCCAGAGTCCAGATTGCTGTGTAGCAGGATTAGCTGGTGGTTAGCTTTCCAGATAGAGTTCAGGAAGAGCAATCAATAAGGATTTGGATATACTGCCTCAAGAAGGGCCCCAGAAAGCCTTCTAAAGCTGGACAAAAGAAGAGGAACTCAGCCAAAGGTTCATGATGCTACAGTAAGTATTCAAATATTCTAGTCTTTGAGTCCTGTCATTAACCAGGCCTGACCAGATGGTACCTTTCTTCTGCTGTATCAGGATTCTGAATCTATGCAAGGGTTTGTATGCTCTTGACAAATCACAGTGGGTGTAGAGAAGGTTTTGTCTTTGGCCTTTCCCACTCCAGACATGAGTTTAACATTCTCCATAGGTGGGAGAAGTTTAGCTTCAGCAGTACAAAGGACTATAATGCAAAGGACAGCGGAACAATGACAGTAGCCTGTGCTATGGCTGATCCTTTTCTGTGAAGGAAGTCTACCTTATCGACTCCCTCTGGAGCCATCCCTTCCTAGATGTATACGCCCCCCCACCCACACACACACACACACACTCAAATCATCCCCTGTGTACTCCCCCTCTAGTGTAGAGACTTGATCCAAGGTCCTTGCAAATTTCCTCTTGAGATTGCTATGTATTCTGTTTGGCCCCTAAACTGGTAAACCTTTAACATTTTGACGTAACCTTTAAAATAGTGATGTCACTCTAGAAATAACAAGATGACAACATAGATCATTCTGAACTTTGCTCCCCTTGCATAAGGAGAACAACTAACAAACAATTATGGATGGAACAGATGCCTTTGGAGAATTCTAAAAGAAAGGGAAGAGGTTGAAGCAACCTCCTGCACCACAGAGATGAAGAGAGTCTGCATTAGAGAGCTAAGAGGAGCAGCTTCACATTACGGTCACTCACATTACGGTCACAGGACTGCACTGCCCCTCCCTCAGGCTGATGCAGTACCATGCTCGAGGTCTCCTTGAACCTACAGTGTTTTGAGTGGGGAAAGACAGACCAGCATAAACATGGTAGATTGCTTCTGGGAAGCCTCTGCCTTGCTCCATAGGAATTTTGGGAAAATAAGAATGGCTCAGTCACTGGGATTTTTACTGTGACAGAGAAGGGAAGAGGAGCTTCAATAACCAACACCCACATCTTGTTATACTGAGTTTCCACCTTAAGCATGCAAGTAGCAGTCCCCACCAGGAGCTTTGCTCATCTACATATGGTAACATAGTCTGGCCAAGAAACAAAGCAACCTGGGGATCTGCCTGATCCAGGTTATCAAAGAGCTTTGAGGGTCTTGCAACTTGGCCTGCCCCTATCTAAGCAGGGGAGCTTAGAAAGCTTAGAAGCTGTTTTGCCCCATTATGCTTAAGCAAAGAGTAAAATAGGCAGAGGCAATCCTGTGCTGAGTAAAGCTGGAGGCCCTGTCTGGCTTAGAAATAGGGGGCACAGGTCAGATTGAGTCAAGACCCCAACATGAAGCCTTGGGGACTTTGGAGCCAGTTCTCATAATGGGCCTTCTATCCCTATGCATTGCAACCTTCAGCTCACCCGACTGAGAAATGTAACTAGAGCACAAGAAAACTGCATAGACCATCCAACAGGTGTGCCTATGGTGGACCATGAACAGAGAGCACAGCCCATGGCTTTCCCTGTGAGCAAATGAGTGGGCACATCTGGCCAAAGAATTCAGTGCACAGTCTTGCCCAATTCAGACTTCCAAACAATATGCTGCACAGCCAAGTAGGCCCACCCTTCCACCCTGCCAAGGCAGAGAAACTAATTCATTGTGCTATCTACCCTGAATGTAGTACTCAGTCCTGTCTTGCAAGCCTGACCAAAGAACTCATGTCAATGTGTAGTTCATCATACAGCTTCACAAGAGTGGGGAACCAAGGCAGTAGTCCTATCTAACTTTGCTTAGAAGCACACATTCTGACCTCAGAGCTGGGGCAGTGAACTTGCCCCCAAATAGACCCTAACAGCAAGCCCCATCAACCCAGGGTTATTATAAGCGTACAAGTCCGAAAACACAACTGATCTGACTGGTGAAGAATGGTCTTTGTGAAAGTGAACCTTTACTATCTGGAAGAAGAAACTGCTTACTCAGATTCACAGGTGAAAAGCTCCAATAATCAATCCTAGAGAAATGGAGATCTATGAACTGTCATACAAAGAATTCAGAATAGTTGTCCTAGAGAAGTTTTTGAACAGGAAAAAAAAAAAAAAAGCACATACATACAAGTAAAATTGAACAACCCAACAATGCATTAACAGAATACGTTCAAAGATATAAAAACACTTAAAAAATCCACAGAAATCTTAAAGTTGAAAAACACTGTGACCACAAGTAAGAATTCAACAAAGAATTTCAAAAGCATAATCATGCTGAATCAAAATTCAAGAAGACAACACATTTGAAATTACCAAGTCAGAGGAATAAAAGGAAAAAAGAATACCTACAGGACTTAATTGACACAATCAAAAGAAATAGTATCTGCATTATAAGAATTCAAGGAGAAGAAAAAGAGAAAGGTACAGATAATATAAGAAATGGACATCCAGATCCAGGAGGCCCAAAGAACCCCAAATAGATTAAGCCTGCTAGGGCTACCCTGAGACACCTCTTCATTACTACAACTGCAGGAGAAAAGAGAGAAGTTACAGACAAGGGAACAAAGATTATTATTTCTCAACAGAAACTTTTCAGGCTAAGAGGGAAGAGGATGATATATTTAAAATATTCAAAGGAAAAACATTATCAACCAAGAATTCCATATCCAGCAAAGGTATCCCTCACTAATGGCTAAAGACATGGCTGAAGAAACAAAAACAGATTTAATCAACACTAAACCTGTCTTAAATGCCAAAAGGAGTTTCTTGAGTGGTAAAGGATGCTAATTAACATCATAAAAACATAAGAAAGTAGCTTAAAACTCACTGGTAGTGGCAAATACACATTCAAAGTTAGATTCTATAATATAATAATGGTGGTGCATAATTTACTTACAACTCCCATTGCAAAGTTAAAAAATAAATGTAAAACTAAGCACAACCACAGTAATCTCCTGGTTAAACAATATTAAAATATGTAAATTGTAACATTAATAACCAAAGTTGTGAGGGGGAGGACAAGCAATATAAAGTTTAGGAATGCTATTGACATTATTTCCAGCTTATAGTATCTTAAAACTATAATAGTTTATGTAAGCCTTATGTTAATCACAAGGAAAGAAACCTGCATTAATTATACAAAGGAACATGGTAAAGAAGCCCAGGTATACTGAAACACAGCAGGATAACAAAGAATATTGATCTATATCACAGCCAGAAACCAACAAACAAAATGGCCATAGCAAGTCTTTACTTACCATTAACTACTTCAAATTTAAATGGCTTAAATTCTTTAAGAGACATAAAATGGCTGAATGGATAAAAATCCAAACCCAAGAACACGTTGCTTCTAAGAGACTCACTTTAGTCTTAAAGGCACACATAAACGGAGAGTGAAGGGATGGAAAAAGTTATTTCAAGCAAATGGTAATCAAAAAAAGCAGGCTGGGGTATCTATACCTCATCAGAAATTAAATTTAAAAGGGTAAAAGAGACAAGATATATAAACATTCTACTTACTATAAGAGCATCATTCCAATAAGAAGGGACAACTGTCATAAATATTTATGCACCCACCATCAGAGCATCTAAATACATAGAGCAAAACAGAGCACATGAAGAAATAAATAGCACTATAAGAATAGAGACATAAATACCCTAGTCTCAACAATGGATAGTTCCTCCGGAGAATTTGAGAATGCAGCAAACTGGAGTGGCTCCTGCGTGGCTCAGTTGGTTAAGTATCTTACTCTTGATTTTGGCTCATGGTCATGGGATGGAGCCCTGCACTGGGCTCCTCACTCGAGAAGGAGTCTGCTTCTTGAGATTCTCCCTCTCCCTCTGTCCTTTTGCCCTCAAAATAAATACATCTTAACAACAACAACAAAAAAAACCAAACAACAAAACAACAAAACAACAACAACAAAAAACCCAGCAGATTGGAATACAACAGAGCAAATAGACCTTAACAGCAGATCACTCTTCATAAGCATACATGATGTATTTTCTAATACAGACCAAATGTTAAGCCATAAAATGAATTTTAGCCTATTCAATTAGGTTAAAATCATACTAAATATCTTCTATGACCTCAGTGATATGAAACTAGAAATCAATGACAAAAAGAAAACTAGAAAAATTATAGATACGTGGAAATTGAACAACCCTCTCCTAAACCACCAAGGGATCCAAGAAAAAAACGAGAAGTAACAAGGAATGCACTAAACCCAGTCATAAAGGGAAATGGACTGCAATAAATGCATACATTAAGATACAAGGAAGCTCCCAAATGAAGCTAAGCCCAAGATGAGCAATAAAGATTAGAAGAGAACTAAATGAAATAGAGAACAGGAAAACAATAAAACAAATTAAGAAAATTAAAAGTCTCTTCTTTGACAAGAAAGTAACTGACAACTCTTTAGCTAAACTAATGAAGGAAAAGGAGAGGACCCAGACCAAAAACATTCTAAACTACATGAAGACATGACAGCTGCTATCATAGTAATACAAAGAATGTTAAGAGTGTACTGTGAAAAACTCTATACCAAGAAACTAGACCACCTAGAAGAAAGAGAAAAATTGTTTGGAACATACAAACTACCGTGACTAAATCAGGACAAAACAAAAATCTGAACATACCAGTTACTAGAAAGGAAATTGGATATTTTTGATTACTGATTCAAATGAAAAATCTAAGACTGGATGGCTTCATTGGTGAATTTTACCAAACATTTAAAGAAGAATTAAGAGCAGTCCTCATCAAACTCCAAAACATTGAGAAAGAGGTAACACCCCCAAACTCATTTCATGAGGCCAGCATTACCTTGATATCAAAGCCAAAGAAGGACCCTACAAGAAAAGGAAGCTATAGGTCAATATCCTTCTAGTATATACATGGAAAATACTCAATAAAATAGTAGCAAATGAATTTAACAGAACATTAAAAGATTCATTAACCATGATCAAGTGGGATTTCTCTCTGGAATGGGAGAATGGTTTAACATATGCAAATCATTCAATATGATATGTCATATTAATAGAATGAAAGAAAAAGAATCCTCTCAATAGATGCAAAAAAAAAATCTGATGAAATTCAATACACTTTCATGGTAACAACTTAACAAATAAGGTACAGGAAGGAATGTATCTCAACATAATAAAGGCCACAAATGACAAGCCCACAGCTATCATCATCCCCAGTGGTAAAAGATTGGAAGTTTTTCCTTTAAGATCTGGAACAAGATTACAGGGCCCACTCTCACAATCTTACTCAACAGAGTCCTGCAAGTTCTAACCATAGCAATCACACAAGAAGAAAATCCTAAGCCTCCGCCAAAATCTGTTAGGTCTAAACAACAGAATCAGTAAAGTTAACATAGAAAAATTAGTATTTCCATATAAATGAATTATCTGAATAAATAAAATTTATAATAGCACCCAAAACAATAAAATACTTAAGAATAAATTTGAGTTGAAAGAGCTCTAAGACACTGATGAAACAAACCGAAGAAAACACAAATGTATAAGTATCTACATTCATTAATTGTAAAAACATTGCTGAAATGTCAATAATACCAAAAGCCATCTATACACTGAGAACAAAACTGAGGGTTACAGATGGGAGTGGTGGTGGTGGGATGGGGTAACAAAGTAATGGGTATTAAGGAGAGCATATGTGATAATGAGCACTGGGTGTTATATGCAACTAATCAATCACTGAACACTACATCAAAACCTAATGCTGTACTATATGTTGGCTAATTGAACATAATAAAAAAATTAGGTAAGGACAATCACCTCTTTTTCATTGTACCAGTCAGGCTCAGTTTTCAAAAATGTAAATCCGAATGTGAAGATCTAAATACTTTCATATATACACACACACACACACACACACACACACACACACACACACACATATATATATGTATATATATATATATATGAAAGCCATCTATAGAATCAGTGCAATCCTCATGATCCCAATGGCCTTTTCTACAGAAGTAGAAAAAATGATTCTCAAGTTTATATGGAACCACATATCATCCTGAATAGCCAAATGAAACCTGAGAATAAAGAACAAAGCAGGAAGCATCACTCTTACTGATTTCAAGCTATACTATAAAGCTACTGTCATCCAAACAGTATGATCTTGGCATAAAAACTGTCACAGAGACCCATGGAACAGAACTGAGAAGCTATCTAAAACCCAAGTATATAGTCAACTAATACCTGACAAGGGAGCCAATACTCTACAGAGAAAAGACAGTCTCTCCAAAAGATGCTGCTAGCAAACTTTCATGTCTACATGAAAACCAGTGAAAGTAGACCTGTATCCTACACCACTCACAAAAATTTGAAATGGATGAATGACTTAAATCTAAGATCTGAAATCATAAAGCTCCTTGACATGGGTCTTCGCAATAACTTTTTGGATAGGACACCTCCGGTACAAGTAACCTAAGCAAAAATAAACAAGACATCAAACTATAAAGTTTCTGCACAGCTCAGAATTAACAAAAAGAAAATACAACCTATGGAACTGGAAAAATGCTTACGAAGAAGACATTTGTCTGAGGAAGATAGATGAGTGGCCAACTGGTACAGGAAAAGATGTTCAACA
>PISX010022608.1:0-31374 GCA_004024625.1 Mellivora capensis
CATAATAAATTACTTTAGGGAGGCAACCAACCATATCTGCCGAAATGTAATCAGCATGCATTATGGTCCCCCTTTGGCCAGGAAAAAACTGATAAATAATACTGCATTAAATATCAGTTTATCTTTTTTAATCTCCCAGTTAACATAGTTCGGGAAAGACACCAGGCACAACCCTGCTCTCAAATCTCGCAGATCACTGTCATGTGTTTGTGCAAATTACTTAACTTCTCAGCCATAAAAGTGAGCCAATGCCTAGCTCTTGGGTTATTGAAAAGGTTGCATGCAATTATGAATGATCTGCCAGGTACAGAAGATCCGTCGTTTCCTTCTTTTTCGCCCAGACCTTCACACTTTCCCCAGCCTCAATCAGCCATTTGAACATAAAGTGACTCACACAAGAATGAGGGTCACTCTCCTGCTACAATGTTCCACTTCTCTGGGGGAACAGTGTCCAAGGGTGATTGTCCCTAAAACGTCTTCTGCTGTTCATCCCATGTATCCATTCAGTTAAGCGGTGAACACATCCCTATGAGGATCAGGCACTAGGGATAAAGTTAGGCATGCTTCGTTCCCTGACTGAGCTTACTGTCTGGCAGTGAAATGCATCATGAAACAAGCACCAGATCTGAGGTGAACTTTCAGGGTGCTCATTGTGCCCCTGGGAATCCGGGAGAAGGAGTAGAAGCATAGTACAGCCCACTCTTCCTCTGACACACAGTGAAGGAGCCCGCATATGAGTCACATCCACTGTGCAAAAGGAAGTCAAGACTGGAGTGAAGAAAAGAATGGGAAGGACTGTGCCTTCGGGTTTTCTCACTTGACCTCCACAGCAACTCACAAAGGTGGTAAAGCAGAGTAAAGAATTTTTCCCAAGGGCAAAGAGCCAGTTGCCACTGGAGTCAAGGCCATTGTCCAGGATTTCTGAAATCTAGCCCAGACTCTTCACCATCATATGTGTATGTAAGTGGCTACAAGTGGGATAAACCTAGAGGAACTTCCTTAAAATCTCCAACTAAGGATGACCCTATTATTAGTTTCTTCAAATAATACTTCTTTAGAATTCTGTTGTTTTCCCTGCTGGCTTTGGCAACACATATACAGAATTCTGTTGTTTTCCTTCTCACTTCTCATGCTATTCCCAAAATTTCACTTTGTTCTTACCAATATCATAACATATCTGTGCGTACTTACACAAAGCCAAGGACAATGTCATTTCTCTCCATATATTTTCAGTACCTAGCTTATGTTGACTGATATAATTAATTAATTGAGGAGCACCTTGGTGGCTCAGTGGGTTAAAGCCTCTGCCTTCGGCTTGGATCATGATCTCAGGGTCCTGGGATCAAGCCCCATGTTGGGCTCTCTGCTCTGCAGAGCCTGCTTAAAAAAGAAAAGAAAATAATAATAATAATAATAATAATAGCAATAATAAATCAATTAATTGACATATTAACTGAGATTAGCTTACACTGCTTTATATAAATAATTAGTAAAATCCTAGTTTTGTTTCTTTTTTGAAGTTTTATTTATTTAAGTAATCTCTATACCCTACATGGGGCTGGAACTCACAACCCACGGATCAAGTCACATATTCCTCTGGCTGAGCCAGCCAGGGCCCCCACAAAACCTACTTTTAAAATTTTATTTATTTATTTATTTATATTTTTTGTTTATTTTAAGATTTTATTTATTTATTTGACACACAGAGAGATCACAAGTAGGCAGAGAGGCAGTCAGAGAAAGAGAGAAGCAGGCTCCCTTCTGAGCAAAGAGCCCAATGCAGGGCTCGATCCCAGGACCCTGAGACCATGACCTGAGCTGAAGCAGGGGCTTGACCCTCTGAGCTACCCAGGTGCCCCAAAACCTACTTTTAAATTGGATATTTTTGGTGAAATGTAGTAAGTTCTTACTGAAATTATTTTGACCTTAGATTTTGCTACCACTCTGTCTGTCCATATAAATGACTAGAGCAGAGACATGGTAGTAAGAGGAAAGGTCTCCTCTTTGAGTGATATACTGGAGTCTAAAGAGTTTATAGTCTTTTTCTCACAAATGCTTTCTGGGAAAATCATGGTGGATTAGTTATCTTTTAGCGCAGTAAAGATGATCAAGCTAAAAATCTTTTGGAAAAATTATCAAGACAAGTCAAATAGAACCCAACTCAAGCACATAGAGCCTTATTAATTTCAAATATCTTTTTGGAAATAATTTATTCTTCAAAAAAAAGAAAAGGAGCATATTAGATACCAAGTTAGTCTTGAGCTTAAAATGGTCATGTTAATGTGGATTTAGGCATCTGTAGGAAGAGCTCTCTATTGATGATGAACGGGGACAGGCTTTGTGATCCTATAGTTGTGTTTCAATTTTGAAGACTTGCAGTTCACCTTAGAGTCTGATGATTCTATTCACAGATGTTGTCTGGTCACTTAGCAAAAGACGAACGAACTAATTTTATCGCTAGAATTGTTTTAGCGCTACCTTAAATGATGAACATTAACTCTTCTAAACTAGAATTGGAAAATGGTTTGCCTGCTTGTTCGTGGGAAGCATCTTCTAAAAATTCATTGAGATCTTCCTTCATTTGGCTTAACAGTGAAAATTTGGTTAAATAAATATTCTCACTAAAGAGCTAATGTACATAACACAAGTCAGGAAATAATGTGCCTTTTGGGCGTACTGGGGTAGCTCAGTTGGCTAAGTGCCCTACTCTTGACTTGGCTCAGGTCACGATTTCAGAGTCCTGGGATCAAGCCCCATGTCAGGCTCTACACTCAGCAGAGGGTCTGATTGAGGACTCTCTCTCTCTCTTTCTCTCTCCCTCTCCCTCTGCCCAACTTGTGCTCTCTCTCTCTCCCTAAATAAATAAATAAGTAAAGTGCCTTAGAATATAGCTTTTCTAGAATATTTTGACACAAATTTGATTTAAGTTGAGCATTGTCATCAAGGGTGGGAATGAAAATCTCTCCTTTACTCATCTTCCAAGGATGTTTATATGACTCCATTTATCTGCCTTTAATTCCTTAGGGATAGAATTATATTATTGAGTTTCTTGAAGGGTGTTTCACATATTTATATGGTTAGTTTAATTTCACATTGCCCTTTCTGGACAGGACTATTTGTCTTGCCAAATGGAGAGCCCACACAAAAGTCTCATGAACAAGTTTAAGAAAAAAAAATTTTCTACTTGAAGAAGAGACACCACTTCCTACTCTAAAAGATATAGAAGAAATCAACCCTCTTAGTCTATAACTAGTTATTAAGAAGTTCTGTTTGAATTATCTCAGTACAAACAAAAAACTTTCTCATCAACCAAATACCTTTCAATTACAGGGTTTTATTTATTGATTTACTTTATTATTATTTATTTTTGAAGTATAATTGACAGTGTTATATACTGATGAACTTTTTAAGTCAAAAGTGAAAATATTAAGACAAATTTACTATGGAGCTGGTGAAAACAAAAATATTTGATAATTATGGATGCCAAAAAAACTTTGAATAGACAGGATACACAGACATTATTGCAGAATGATATGAAAGATAGGGAATTGTTTGGTAATTCTGGCACTGGGTCTTTCTTATCTCATGTGGTTTTTCCATAGACTTAAGATATACATAGAAGTCCGATAAAAGTCAGAGCCCCAGTAACAAAAGACTGAATTTCCAGAAAATTTGATAATGCACAGGCAAAATCACCCACTGCTGAAGAGCTGCTCTTGTTATCCAGACAAGATCAAAAGACACTATCCAGATGAGACCCAAATACATGCACACATATTCTTCTCTCTTTTACTAACCATACAGATTGATAAAACTCACCTATGTCTGGATTTAAAGAAACATAAAAGCTCTTGGTTTCCAAAGGTTTCAGACAAATTCCAGCTCCCAGACCGTCTCGGCCACAATGACTCAAGAATACCCTTGGCCACTTCCTAATTTGTTTTTACTTTGAAATACATGCTTGCCTTTCCCATTAAAATATAAGTCCTATGAGACCAAGGACTTGGTTGTGTTCTTTACTGTCTACGCAGCACTTAGAACAATGCCAAGAACATGGTGGGTACTCAAGAAATATTTCTCAAATGAATGAGTGGTATCATTTGATTTTCACAGCCATCATTCAACATAACCAGGAAAGCCAAATTCCTTGAGGCCAAGAGCAAGTTCTGTCCTTCTGTAGCACTGTCTTCAGCTCCTACCACAGTACCTGGCCCATGGAAGTTGGGGCTAGAAACTATTTGTTATTTGGCTGCTGCTACTGAGATTTTAGAGATGAAAAAGCTGAATGTTGAAGTGCTAATTGATTGACACAAGGACCTAAAAGTACTGTTCTAGATTTAAAATACAGACTTTCTGTCTTGAAATTTGATGTTCTTTTTTAACACCCTATTCCATTTTCATCTCACCAAATTACATTGTGTGCATACAATGGATCAAGTACATGGGATGCCTGGGTGGCTCAGTCAGTTGAGCGGCTGCGCTGGGCTCAGGTAATCATCCCAGAGTCCTGAGATCGAGTCCCCGAATTGGGCTCCTTGCTCGGCGGAGAGCCTGCTTCTCCCTCTGCCTCTGCCTGCCTGTGCTCTCTTTCTCTCTCTGAAAATAAATAAATAAATAAAATCTTAAAAAAACCAATAACAACAACAGAGGTGCCTGGGTGGCTCAGTGGGTTAAAGCCTCTGCCTTCGGCTCAGGTCAGGTCCCAGGGTCCTGGGATTGAGCCCCGCATTGAGCTCTCTGCTCGGCGGGGAGCCTGCTTCCTTCTCTCTCTCTCTGCCTGCTTCTCTGCGTACTTGTGATCTCTGTCTGTCAAATAAAATAAATAAAATATTAAAAAAAAAAACCACAACAGGGCGCCTGGGTGGCTCAGTGGGTTAAAGCCTCTGCTTTCAGCTCAGGTCATGATCTCAGGGTTCTGGGGTCGAGCCCCACATAGGGCTCTCTGCTCAGCGGGGAGCCTGCTTCCCCTCCTCTCTCTCTCTCTGCCTGCCTCTCTGCCTACTTGTGTTCTCTGTCAAATAAATAAAATCTTAAAAAAAAAATACAAAAAACAATGGATCAAGTACACTAGGAAATACAATGAAGAGAAACAAATTTAATCCGTAGACTCAAGACATTTACTATGCCCTGAGGGAGTTAGACATTGGTTACATAGCCACACAAACCATGTAGAAGTGGCACTGTGATATGATCTACAAAAGATAATGCTATGACCACGATAATAATTTTTGATATTATAGAAACAACAGTGACCCAACAGACATCCTATTTCCCTAGTAGAGCTTGTAGGTCCATTACAGAGGCAATATTTTGGTGATATAAGCACTGTGCTTTGATTTATAAGACCTGGTCATAGTAACTTAATATGACCTGGGAAAAACACTCTGCTACTTAGGGACACTAATACATGCCTCCGCGTGCCGTACTGATATCATTGAGAATGTCCGCCCTCTTGCGGTACTCATCTACTAGACTCTTGTAAGTGCCTGATTTTTAAAAAGATTTTCTTTATTTACTTGAGAGGGAGAAAGAGAGGGAGGGAGAGAGAGAGCACACACAGGGGGAGCTGCAGAGGGAGAAGGAGAAGCAGACTTCCCCGCTAAGCAGGGAGCTAGACATAGGCCTCGATCCAAGACCTCGGGATCATGACCTGAACCTAAGGCAGATGCTTAACCAACTGAGCCACCCAGGCACACACACTGCCTCCCCCCAATTTTTTTTTTTTTTAATCTCCCTGGACTGAGCTTGAAGTAGACTTGACCTCTTAATTACTATCATAGCACAATTTCCAGAAGGAGTAATAGGTTCTGCAGATGAAAGGACCTGATTTTAGTTCTGACTGCTCCTGATGAGTGGTTGCCCTTGTATAAGTCAGGGCCCACTTAGGACTTCAGTTTCCTCTTTTCTTAACAAAGAGATTTGCCTGGATTAGTTCTAAGGGCTAATTCTCAAGAGGGTCTGCTCCTGCTCACTGCCACTGCTCTCCAGCACATACAGACCTCCCCTCACACACACAAACTTTACAATCCTCTTCAAGAATCTACCTCTCCTATTGCTCTGTCAGCATTGGGTTACATGTCCATCATGGACTGGAGAGGGAAAAAAATGGAAAAGAGGAAGAAGTAGCCTCAGGCACAAAAACTGATGTCATCCATTTACCCCTGCTAAGATAGTGCCCGCTTTCCAGTTCCATAGACTCCCTGTAGCCTCTAACAAGTGCTCTTTGGGGGTAAGGGTGAAGGGTCTCTAAGTTCATTTAGCATTGTGTGCTAATAAGACTTCTCAGTATTAGTTCCTTGGATCAGGCTTTGTCCCTGAGCTGCATTCATAAACAAAGCTGTCTCAGACTTAGAGGAAATTTGTTCCAGGAAGGAAAATGCTATTAACTACAGAAGGCAAGGCTAAGCAGAGTCCTTCGCAAATAACTGCTAATAAACACACAGGGCCAGGTGTGAAGCATGATTTACATTCTCCCATGGTACAAAGCCTTACAGCCTTGGCTGCCGTTGGTCATCTTGGAAATGTGCCATTCTCCTCCAGGACTTAGTTATGGTCCAGCATTCCAGGTGGGGGACAGCAATTCCTTGGTTTTTATTCACCTCGAGAAGGAAAGTTCTGGGCCAAAATTAGTAAAGGCAAAAGAGCATGAGGAGAAAAGGAGATACATGACCAATGGCGAAAGAAATCTCTTCATGATTGAAAGTCATCTGGCCTCAGGGCTCCACTGGCCTGGGAAAAACGTCCTCCTTTTAGTTGCAACCGAAAGCAGAGCTCCTCCCCACGTTCAACAATCTTTCTTCCAGGGGTTTGTGCTAGTCTGGACTTTTTTTTTTTTTTAAGTTTTTGTTTTTTTTAAAGATTTTATTTATTTATTTGACAGACAGAGATCACAAGTAGGCAGAGAAGCAAGCAGAGAGAGACGGGGAAGCAGGCTCCCTGCCGAGCAGAGAGCCTGATGCGGGGCTCGATCCCAGGACCCTGAGATCATGACCTGAGCTGAAGGCAGAGGCTTAACCCACTGAGCCACCCAGGGACCCCACTAGTCCGGACTATTTGACTCTAGACAAGAATGGCCTTATGCCAGGTCATAGAGGTAGCAAACTGGATGACATTATTCCATCTTCTGCCTAGCCGGCCCATCTTTTTTTTTTTTTTAACATTTTATATACAGTTTCAGGGGATTTTTTTAAATGTAAAATTAATTAATTAACGTATTGTATATTACTAGTTTCACAGATAAGAGTTTAACGATTCATCACTTGCATATCACACCCAGTGCTCACGCCATCATGTGCCCGCCTTAATGCCCACCACCCAGTGACCTCATCCCCCCAACCAGCCCCCCTCCAGCAACCCCCAGTTTGTTGCCAATGGTTAAGAGCCTTTTATGGTTTGTGTCCCTCTCTGATTTCATCTTATTTTATTTTTCCTTCCCTTCCCCTATGTTCATCTGTTCTGTTTCTTAAATTCCACATACGAGTGAAATCATGTGATAATTGTCTTTCTCTGATCGACTTATTTTGCTCAGCATAATCCCTTCTAGTTCTATCTAGGTAGTTGCAAGTGGTAAGATCCATGTTGATAAACATACTCTGAAAAAGAAGATTTTTTCTTCAGAAGAAGAAAAGAGAAGCTGAGCAAGAGGTATACGGGAACTCTCTGTACTATCTTTGATCGAAACTCTTAGGTGAATTGAAAATTATTTCAAGAGTAAAAGTTAAAAAGAATCAAATTCCTGCCATCTCTTTGCAACCTGATACAGTCCCATTTGTCCTGCAAAACCCAGCTCCTGCCCGGTCACAGGTAATGTCTTACCTAGCTTCTTCAAGAATTCCTGCTTTCTTCAGTTTCCTTAACTGTTATGTATCACAAAGACTGAAAATTGTGGTTTCTCTTAAACCCCTGATCCAGCACTCATTAGAAATTCATCTGGATAAAGGACAGGTTGTTTTAAAATGCAAGTTTAGGGGCACCTGTGTGGCTCAGTCGGTTAAGCGTCTAACTCTCGGTTTCCGCTCCCGTCATGGGTGGTGAGATTCAGCCCCATGCTGGGCTCACAGCTCAGTGCTCAGTGCAGAGTCGGCTTGGGATTCCTTCCTTCTTCCTCTCACTCCTCCTGCTTCTCCCACATGTACTCTCTCTCTCTCTCAATCTCTCTCTAAAAATAAATAAATAATATGAAAGTGTAGTCCTTTAAAAAATGCAAATTTATTTGACAGAGTGAAAAGCTATCAATGGCTCATGACCTCAGTTGATTTGCTTTTATGGGATTAGACTCTCCCCACTACCTCACTAAGAAAAATCGGGGTTTTGTTCGTGTAGTACAGAAGTGAGGAAGGAGGAGGTGGCGGGCAAGCAAGAATCCCATGGTCACCTGAAGGATGGAGACAGAGGGGTCCAGAAGGACACAGAAACAGGAAGAAAGGACAGTGAGAGCCAGCACTTACAAACATGTGTAATGAGTTACCTTCCACAAGCCTCTGAGAGTAAGTTCAGCTTTGAAGTGTTCCCTAGTTTGGGTTTCCCCAGGAAGGAAAGGTATTTCCCCGGAAATTGCTTGATTCCCCATCAAGCAACTTACATGGGAGGGGATTGCAAGATACACTCAGAGTGGGGTGGGAAAGTAGATAGGGAAGACAGAGTGAGCATTAGGAAGGCAGTTTCCAGCGCACGGAGCCGGAGCTTTGTCCCACTGGAGACGTCCAAGTGTCGATAATGTATGAGTCTCAGAGTTTTCCCACCCATAAGATATTGGCGTCAGAGTATCTGATTTATATCCTGCCTGCCGTGATCCATCATTGGCTGCCTGCCGGGTGTGTGTGTGCATGCGTGTGTGTGTGTGTGTGTGTGTGTGTGTGTAGCAGGGGATATTCTCTGGGACTCCTAGCCTACCTTGGGGCTGCCACTGAAAGCTCTCGGACAGGGATAGCTGGCATGCCCCCAAGAAGGAGGGGCTGTAGATGGGCACCAGAAACTTCTGCTACAGGGAAAGCAATCAGCTCATTTCAAATTTCAATTCTTCTGCTTCCTAACTGGGGGAACTTTGACAAGTTACATGGTCCCCTTTTCCTTGGGCCGTTGTGAAAATAAAGAGATGGATTGTGTAACAGCATTTAACTCATGGTCTCTGATCTGGAAGGAACCCAAGAATTATTCTGCCCACACCTCTCCCCTCAGACCATACCCACTTTCCATGGCACAGACCCAGAGCGACAGCCTCAGAAATAGTACTGGGATGTGGAAACCAAATACTCCTATGACTGCAGAATTCCATGCTGATAGAGGGGATGTCTCCCTTCGTTCAAAGGGGAATGAGGGTAGAGGAGGGAACAGAGTAGCAGACGGAAATGAACATCATGGCAGCTGAATGGCTCTTACATTGAATTTCTAAGGCCCGTTTGAAGAAGCAGGAAAGTCTGTTTCCATGAGTACCTTTTTCATGGGGCCTCCCAGGGATCACCCCCACATAAGGCCCCATTAGCCCCTCGACATATGTATTACATAATCCAGCCTGCAGGTTTGAGGCACCAAGATGTTTTTAACGAAGTGCATTTATGGTGCTTTGCCAAAAGCTCCTCATAGAAAAACTAATATCTTTTCCATTTCTTGGGTCCTTGGGGAAAGATAATATTATAAACCATTATCCAGAGATTCTTCTTAAGACTTTCACAGCTTGACAGCCCTTCCAGTTTCATATTCTTTTCCTTGAAGGTTGAGTTTCCATTGTTTACGCACCAATGTTTTCTGAATTCCCCTTTTCATCCCAAATCTAACAAAGTTAAATGGGAACCATACATTTTGGACAGGAACTTCCCATCGCTAAACCTGAAATAACCGCTACTGAACAAGCAGGGCCCTCAAATAACTGAAATTTAGTGAGCAGTGCTTTTGAGAGCAAAGAAGAAAATGTCAGTATAATACTCTATGAGGAGATTTTTTTTTTTTTTTAAGCAGACTCTTACGGGGAATGGTCTGAGGTAAGTGACCCTCAGTTTCATGGCTCAACCGCCCTGTATATCTATCTCTGGATGACCTGAAGAAAACCACACAGCTGCCATTTATGCTAACAGTAATGACCTGCCCATGAAGACAAGGAAATCAATCCTTTCTAGTGACTTCTCTGAGAAAATGATACTGACTGGCTTCTCCTGATCAGCTCTTAGACTGAGCAGAGCTTATCCTCCACAAGACAGGAACAAGTGATGAGAGGAAAATTCTAGAACTATTTATACCCAATTAGTTACAACATGTGGGCCATTTCTTCTCTGAGTGTTTTCACCCCAGCACCTTCCTTTCCATTTTCTTCACCATCCTCACTTTCAAACTCTCACTGCCACGACACTGGGATATGTCCACGGATACTTAGCTAGTTGCCCTGCCTCTGTGGATCCAGACCAGAACTTGATTCCTTCAGTTCCTCATCTTCCCGCCCTTCCTCAGAAATCCGTAGCCTTCTCTCCTTTTCAGAGGAAAAAATGGAGACTCCTAGAGCTGGAACCTTGCTCCCACCCTTAATGTGGACTACTTCCTTGCATAAATCTTCCCCCTGTTCAGGCTAGTGTCTTTATAGTCTCTCAAACACAACTCATGATTTCCCCTTTCCACGTGTTTGGCATTTCTTCTTTGCTCTTATTCAAATATCACCCACTTAGCAAAGGCTGACTAAAATCACACCCCCTCCATAAACCTCACGGAAGCATAAAGGCCCTGCTGAGGGGGAAAGAGGGGGGAGGGAGAGGGAGAGACAGAGAGAGACTGAGCCAGACAGAGAAAGAGGTACAGGTTCTAGAGACACATTAAAATGCTCTTGAATGTGGAGGGAGACAAACCATAAGAGACTCTTAATCTCACAAAACAAACTGAGGGTTGCTGTGCGGGGTGGGGGGAGGTTAAGGAGGTAGGGATGGGGTGGTTGGGTGATGGACATTGGGAAGGGTATGTGCTATGGTGAGTGCTGTGACTTGTGTAAGACTGATGATTCACAGACCTGTGCCCCTGGGGCAAATAATACACTATATGTTAATAAAAATAATTTTTAAAATGCTCTTAAATCTAACTTTTGCAATTTACGAGTGATGAAAGTAAATATCTTAATTTCTTCGAATCTCCTTTGTAGACAGTCATGCATATTTTAGTGAGTTTTTGTTCAGAATAAGAAGATCAGATGCAATAAATTCCCAAAAAGGGGGAATCAATTTATTTATTCAACATTTTTTTTAAAGATTTTATTTGAGAGGGAGACAGAGAGAGCACACATAATGGGAGGAGGGGCAGAGGGAGAGGGAGGAGACTCCCCACTGAGAAGGGAGCCCAAGGGATGCAGGGGCTCCATGAACTCAAGGTCATGACCTGAGTGGAAGGCAAATGTTTAACAGAGCGAGCCAACCAGGTGCCCCTTTATTCAACAATTTTCAATTCGATGCCTCTTAATTTTTAAGCACTGATGCAATGTGAGGCTACCACTAAATTTGTTTGCGTGATTTAGTTTCACTGAATACTCAGAAACTGAGTGAGACTACTATAATATTACTTAGCCACTGCACTCTTTGATATTTGCCAAAAAGAAATGAAGATACATGTCCATACAAAGATTGTACCCAAATATTCATAGTGGCTTTATTTATCATAATCCCAAAGTAGAAACAACCCAAATGTCCAAGAATAGGTGAATGGTATACCCATGCAATAAGATAGTAATCAGCAATAAAAAGGAATAAATTGTGGGTAGAAGGAACAATGTGGATGAATCAAATATTCGTGCTGAGATAATGAAGTCAGATCCCCCACCCCAAAAAGAGTGCCTATAATGATTCCACTTATATAGAATTCTAGAAAATGAAAACGAATACATAGTGATGAAAGGCAGGTGGTTGCTGGGGTTAGAGGTGATCAGGAAGAGGGGACTGCAGACAGGAGAAACCATCTTTACAATGGATGCAGACATGTCAACATTTATCAGATTACACACATTGCCTTTGCACAAATTATTGTACGTCATTTATACATCAATAAATCTGCTTTTAAAAAATTAAAAATAGCTGTATTACATATTTGGTGCAAACGGCCTGTGGAGCTATGCAAAGACAGAATACAGCCTTTTTGACAACATCTTCATAACCCCCAAATTTCTAGGACTATTCGTCTTTGCTGGGATGGATGGTAGGCACAGGGGGAGGAGAAAAGAATATGTCATCAGGAGGAAGGATCTTCATTCTCCTTTTGGAAATTTAGGTGAGAATCTGCACACTGGATGTTCAAAATTCAGGAAAACTCTGGAAGATTAGAATTTTTTAAAAAATTCATTTATGAATGAGCTTTATCATATATGGCCTTCAAATGGCATTATTAAAGTACTGAGAAAGTTAAATACTGTTCTCAGAGGAACTTAAATGCTATTCTCGTTTTTACTGTTGTTTGAGGGTATATTTACAATAAGGAAAATGGACCTCCTAGCAGATCTTCTCTTTTCCTCATTCCTAAACACCGGGGCTCCAAATTCCAGAAAGGAAATCTTTCCATGAAGAACAAAGAACAGAGTAGAATCCACGGAGAGGATTTTGGCTGACCCTAAAGAAGAACTTTTAACAGTCAAAAATGTCACTAAGTGTTGTGAACTGCTTCAGTATGGAGTGAATTTCCTGTCACTGGAGGCATTTGAAATATGCTGCATTCAGCAGGATAACATTGCCGGAGAGTGATGACCTGGGAAGACCTCAGAAGGAAGATGGGAACAGAAGATCTTCTCATTCTGCGGAGAGCTCCATCCTAAGGCAACGGCCGCCACAATCATGTTGTAAAGTAGCAAGGGTAGAATTATAGTAGCGTGGGACAGAGATTCTTGCCCCTTCTCCATAGTAAGGAAGAGGTCCCAAAAGGTCTGTTATTCTCCTCCAGCCTGCCACCAATTCCTAGGATATTTTCACCTCCCTCTCCATGGCAGAGAGTGGATAATTTTAACACAGGAGAGACACTGTGCACATTACTTCTTGTTGGCATTTAGGGAAAAGCATTTGTCATCTTTTCTCAAGTTGCAAAAGGGGGGAAATCCAGAGGGAGTTGGCTGGGCCAACAGAAGACAAGCCTGTCCAGTACACTTTCATGGATCTGTCTTTGGCTCATCTTATGCCAGAGTAAAGGGAGAAAAGATTCTGTGAGTGCCCTACTAACTACTCACATTTCCTTCTCCTTCTCCTCCTCCTTCTTTTTTTAGTATGCTCAGTTAGCCACTGTATAGTGCATCATTCGTTTTTGATGTAGTGTTCAATGATTCATTAGTTATGCATAACACTACTCACATTTTCCAAGTGCAAACTTTTCCAGGAGAAGGAAATTGAATTCTCTGATAATCTGAAACCTCTTCCCCTTCTTTTCCCTCCCCCATTCCCCGGCCATTCTCTGCCTTGGAGGAGATTTTTCTCCTCTGTAATAATAACTTCCAGGTGGGAAAGTTGACATGTTCAAGTCTGTTTCCTCTTCTCAATCCTCTACCATTGCTACCTACCCATTCGCCCACCCACCCTGAATCTTCCTTATCTGGGTTCCCCTAATAAATAGAAGTATTGGCACTATGATTTTAAATGGGAAGAAAAAAAGAGGAAACATGAAAACACAGGGGGCTCTGAAAGAGAAGACAGTATCCTTGAAAGGCTTGCAAACGAGTCTTATTTGAGAATAATGTCGTACACAGCCCTCAACTCCGGCTTATGCTGAAGAAGGAAAAACGAAGCTGCCAGTTCTGCCCCAAAGTGGCTCTTGTGACCTGAGTAATTCCTTTCATCTGTCTGAGTCTCCGTGTTTTTTCTCTGTAAATTGTTGAGCTAGATAGTTTCTTGAATAATGCAAATTTAAGACAAGCATGTATGAGGGGGAGAAAAAAAGAAAGAAAAGAATAGACAATTGGGAGGGGACATTCAGCCACTCGGCAGCAGTGACATATTCTGTTTGTTTAGCAGGGTGGTGGGGAGGTTGAAATGTCATTGGCACAGAACTCCCCAGATTGTGAAAATTTACCAATGTCTCCTTTTCCGTGTATGAGGAAATGGCAAGGCGTGGGGGGGTGGGGGGCGGGGGAAGGGCCTGATAAAGATCCAAAGTAGAACATTATTAAGAAATTGCAGCTTCTATTGACGCTGGTAAAGCCTGAGGATCTCTTTGTAAGACTAACAATTCCAGGGTCACGGCTGTGTTTTAAATTATTTCTGAACCATCTGAGCCAAAGTTATGGTAATTGCTTTGTGAGGTAAAACTTATCAGCCTCTCCCAGCCTTGTTTTTTATTAGCGATTAGAGGTTTCAATGTGAAAACTGTGAACTCTGGGTCTTTGGAGATGGAGTTTCCCTCTGTATCACCCCCTGGACATGTCAGTCTCATACAGAAACACACATGTGTACAGTTCCCGCGGGTCCACACATGACAACGCACACTCACACACAATCCTGGATCAGATCGTTAGCCAGATTCAAACCTTAAATGTCATGGCCTTCATCATATCGCTACATTTGCTCTTTGCCTCATCCTAAGAAGAATGTTCAAGCTTCTCTCTCACCCTCAGTTTTCCTGTTGGACTGCTTAGCCACACAAAAGTGTTCTTTGTCTAAAGGAATTGTACCCAAAATCCCACAAAAAAAATCATCTACTCATCTTTGGTCATTTGTTCCAAGAACGCTGAGCCTCTGAGTCTCTTCAAATCTGAGAAATAATATTTCTTTAAATAATTTTTTGAAAGCAGCTTCTGAAATCAAACTAAGGAAGAAGATGATGTAAGGCACGAGGGAAAAGAGAATGAAGACTAGAAAAGGAAGCAAAGATCTCTGCTCTCAAGAAGCCATGAAGATCACCAGAAATGCAAGATTAAAAAGATAGAAAGAGAGAGAGAAAGAAAAGAGACACATAATGTCACATAACAAACACAAAGTCTCATGAGCACAAAGGACGAAGCACAGCCCTTAAGTGATGGATATCCAACCACAGAAAGTCTTGTAGATTTGGGTCTGTCTTGGCTCTAGTTGGGTCTCCCGTGATTTCTGCTCCATTTCCAGCCACACTTTCACTCCCACATCTTCTCACCGTCTGCAAGTCCCTTCCAGTCTTTCCTCGCCACTCCTCTCTCCCCATGATGTCATCTCCCTCCTCTGGATGCTGCTGCCTTGAATACTCTTTACCTTCATAAGTGCCCAGCAAATGTCCACTCAACTATGCAAACATCTCTTCTGTGATGAAGCCTTCACTCACCTACGAAGTTTCAAGTCAATAACTTTTTTTCTCATTGTCCCCAGAGCACCTTGTGCCTGACCATCAATGCTGGCATTTCAATAGTTGATTATGATTGCCTGTATCCATGTTGCTGCTCCCCAAACTCCATGCTTGCCTTTTTCCTGGGAATTTTCATTCACTCCAATCATGACCACTTACGAACTGATGCTGACTCATAGACACGGAACTCTGGCCAAAGCCTCACTCCTGATTCCCTGGTGGCCCCAGGTAGATGCATGCTCACTGAACATTTCCACATGGATAGGATCGCCATTGGCCTTTCACTGTAAAACATGATCCTGTTTCTGTATGTATTAGGAGTTTATTTTATGTGTCTCCAGACTCCTACTCTTATGGAACACATATTTGTTGCTTAAGTGAGAGTCTGACATATAGTTAGGCACTCAAGACATGTTTTTATTTTTTTTAAGATTTTGTTTATTTAGTTGGAGAGAGTGAATGAGAGAGAGAGAGAGAGAACATGAATGAGGGGAGGGGTAGAAGGAGAGGGAGGTGCTGACTCGCCTGCTGAGCAGGGAGCCCAACATGGGGCTCTATCCCAGGACTCCAGGATCGTGACCTGAGCTGGAGGCAGATGCTTAACCGACTGAGCCACCCAGAGGCCTTCTCAACACATATTTTTAAAGTATTTACCCCAACGTAAACTTAATATCTTTCTTAAAAAGTGTGTATCATCTCCTGAGCTCCCTACTTTGCTCAATGATATAAATATTTATTCATTCACTCACAAAAGTGGTCATTTTAAATAACTCTCAGTCTCACTCCTAACATCCAGTTGGAGGATAAATGCTTTTAAAGATTTTATTTATTTATTTGACAGAAATCACAAGTAGGCATGGGGGAGGATGGGACAGGCTCCCTGCTGAACAGAGAGCCGAATTTGGGGCTTGATCCCAGGGCCCTAACATCATGATCTGAGCTGAAGGCAGAGGCTTAACCCACTGAGCCACCCAGGTGCCCAGAGGATAAATGCTTCTTAACATTTCTTTACCTCTTTCCCTAATGACAGCTTCAGCTCAGACATTAATCATCCCCTGAAACATGGCCATTGTCCCAAGACTACTCTCTTTGCCTACAGTCTTAACTCTCTCCAGTCTTTTTTTTTTTTTTTAAGATTTTTAATTTATTTATTTGAGAGAGAGCATGAGCGAGGAGAAGGTCAGACGAGAAGCAGACTCCCCGCGGAGCTGGGAGCGGATTCGGAACTCGATCCCGGGACTCCGGGATCATGACCTGAGCCGAAGGCAGTCGTTCAACCAACTGAGCCACCCAGGCATCCCAACTCTCTCCAGTCTTAACTCACTATGCTGCAGAGCGATATTTTTGAACATTAAATGTTCTATTCATTTTTTTTTAAATCTCTTGTCTACTACAGTTTGAACCAATAGCAAGGGCTTTAGAAAAATGTAATGAGAAAGCATCGAATATTAAGAATAAGAAGAGGTCGGGGCACCTGGGTGGCTCAGTGGGTTAAGCCTCTGCCTTCGGCTCAGGTCATGATCTCAGGGTCCTGGGATCAAGCCCCGCATCGGGCTCTCTGCTCAGCAGGGAGCCTGTCCCCTCCTCCTCCCTGCCTACTTGTGATCTCTGTCAAATAAATAAATAAAATGATTTAAAGAAAAGCATTTATCCTCCAACTTCCGCCTGCTTCCCTCTCTCTCTGAAAGGAAGAGCATGGAGGTTGGACTTACTATATTATGTGTGGAGGATAAAAACCCAGTGGATTTGTTTAGAAGAGACTAGTCTTCTTTAGGAGCAATAGAATCAGGATATGGTCAAATAACCTATCTGGCCATGTCACCATGCTCTTTATAATTTACCCCTGCTTTTCCAGTGCATAGTGAAGGATCCTAGAATCCCAGCCAAGGCTTAGCCTACAAGGCTTATGCTCAGCCATTGTATTTCACAATGGCAAATAAATCTTTCAGCCAAAGTAGGTGGCAACTTGTCTTTTGAAGATAGAATGAGACTGCTAAAACTTATCTAGCTGAACACATTTTCCTTATAGCTGTTGATTTTTGTTAGCTGCATAGAATGACTGTTTGCTTTGGCTAATTCTTAATTAATCTCCTCTGGAACACCTTTTGTTTTAAGACCTCTTTTTGGACAAATATTCACTTATAAATACCAGTTGGTGGATTGTGTATTAAAAACACTGAAGTGCTAATAGATATATTGGAGGGGTTGATGAATCTACCTGTGCATCAAACATTATATGATTAAATTGGTAGAAGTATCTGATATGTAAAATGCATTTTTTAAGTACAGATAGACACAGTTAAATGAATACAAATTCATTTGAAAAGGATTGACTCCATAGCAGCTCCCCTTCAGCATATTCTTTGGCAATCAACTGCCCCTAAAATCATAAAACTATCATGTTAATGTCATAGGGCAAGATCTGTGATATATGTTGGTATTATAAAGTGATTCTCAGACTAAAAAACATCAACTATCAAAGAATTCCAAACGAAAGGCTAGAGCCACATAGTTTCCCAGTTTCTGGTTCATTTATCTGCTATACTTACAAACTGTCTAACAATTTGTCTAACAAAAAACTAAACAAGTAATTGGCTAGCTACTCATTTTTTGTTCCCTCATGTGTCTGGCTGTCTCCCTTCTTATTTGCTTCTCTGCCCTTGTGTCCCTACTATTTCCACCCTTTGATATAAAATTGTCCAAGTCCTTGGTGACTGAGAACTCAGTATTACATTCAATAGCTCATTCCATGCCTCATTCTGGAATCTCTTTCTTTCCCCCATCCTCACATTGGCTTCTCCTGAATGGTGCCCATGTCAGTCGATGGTAAGCCCATCTGCTCAGTTGCTTTTCCTGAAAAACTTGGACTCACCTGACTCATTTTCTTGACTCACCCGTTCGTTGTTGTTCCAAACGAAACCCTAAAATCTGCTCACTTCTCACTATTCCCACTGCCAACATGCTGGTGCCAGCTCCTGCCTCTGGGTAGCTTCTGGATGGTGGCAGTGCCCTCACAACCGTTCTCTCAGCCTCAATCCTTGCTCTCCTAAGGTTTGTCCTCCATCCCGAATCCCACTGGATCAATACTCTTCCATAACCCAATTGTTCAGTACTGTATTTAATCATGCCCCATCTGACCCAGAGTCAAAGCTGAAAGTCCTATATAGCCTACAGGACCTGACATCATTTGGCCATGTAACTTTCCTCCTTCATCTCTTCCAGCAATCTCCCTTGTTCACTCTGCTCATTCAGCTGCACCAGCTTACTTGCTAGGTTGAACTTTAAGTTCAACATTAGGTTGAACTTGCTAGGGGTCAAGAATGCCCCCTTCCAAAGGGCTGCTGTGTAGGGCCTATTTCCTCGGGCTTAAACGCTCTTCCTTCATATATCTTCATGCTAATTCTTTGCGACCTTCAAATCCTGGCTGATCTGTGTGAGCTCTACCATAACCACCCTACTTAAAATTGCTACCTATAAATATTTTACCAGAGACTGACCTATAGGGATTTATCAGAGCCTAACTGATGGAAGAGAAAGGGCAGGGCAAACTTTAATCCCTCTAGCCATTCTGTGTCACCTAAGAAAGGAGAGAAAGATTATTACGCATTTGTGATATGTACAGCCCAGGGACACGGGCTCACCAAAAAACTGAAACCTAATTGCAGAACTCTAGCATGCTTCTCATCCCCCCTATTCCTTACTCCCACCTCAGCAGGGAGTCTGCTTCTCTCTCTCTCTTTCTCTCTTTCCCTCTGCCCCTCCTACCCTGCTCTCTCTCATGCTCTGTCTCTGAAATAAATTAATGAAATCTTAAATATAAAATAAAATATAGGGGTGCCTGGGTGGCTCAGTGGGTTAAAGTCCCTGCCTTAGGCTCAGGTCATGATCTCGGGGTCCTGGGATGGAGACCCGCATCGGGCTCTCTGCTCAGCGGGAAGCCTGCTTCCTCCTCTCTCTTTCTGCCTGGCTCTCTGCCTGCCTGTGATCTCTGTCTGTCCAATAAATAAGTAAAATATTTTTAAAATTAATTAATTAATAAAATAAAATAAAAATAATGAATACAAAGGAAATCAGTATAAAACAATATAAAATCCATGGGTATTACACAACATGCTTTAGAGAATACTAGAGTCAAAAAAGAACTCTCAAGAGAAATTCAAATTTATCTTGAACCAAAGGCAAATGAAAATACAACTTAACCAAATCTGTGAGATGCAGAGAGAGCAGAGCCTGGAGGGAAATTTTTAGCATTGAATACATTTATTTATTTATTTATTTATTTATTTTTAAAGACTTTATTTATTTATTTGGCAGACAGAGATCACAAGTAGGCAGAGAGGCAGGCAGAGAGAGAGGTAGGGAAGCAGGCTCCCCGCTGAGCAGAGAGCGCGATGCGGGTCTCAATCCCAGGACCTTGGAATCCTGACCTGAGCCGAAGGCAGAGGCTTTAACCCACTGAGCCACCTAGGCGCCCCGAATACATTTAAAAAGATATTTTAAAAGATTTAAAATTTAGATTAAAAAGATTTAAAGATTTAAAAGATTTAAAATTTAGATTAAAAAGATATTTAAAAAGATTTAAAATTTAAAAAGATATTTAAAAAGATTTAAAATTTAAAAAGATATTTAAAAAGATTTAAAATTTAAAAAGATATTTAAAAAGATTTAAAAAGATATTAAAAAGAATACATTTAAAAAGAAGATCTAAATTCAATAATTTAAACTTCCAGCTTGTGTAACTAGAAAAAGAATAGGTTAAATCCAAAATAACAGAAACAAAAGAAAAGACATAGTAAAAATTAGGACAAAATCAGTGAAATTGTAAACAGGAAATCAATAAAGAAAACAACTGAAGGAAAAGTCGGTTCTTTGAAAAGATCAATAAAATCAATAGTAATTGTCAAATCATTATGTTGTATAGCTGAAACTAATATTATGCTATATGTCAGCTATATTTCAATTTTAAAAAGTTTCTTTTTTTTTTTTAATGGGCAAAAGACCTGAACAGGCAGTCACTTCACCAAAGATCTAGATAGAGATAGAAAGTAGACGTATGAAAAGAGCAGCATTCCATTCTGCATTGGGGAATAGTCACAGTTTCTACATATGCTGTTTGTGGAACTCTCAGAATGGATCACTTCTTCTATGATGGCATAATCACTATAAAATAGAAAATGATCAATGTAACGACTTTGCGGGGTAAAAGGAAGATATTGCCAAGACAGCATGAAACCATGAAATGGACATCTAATTGCTGAGATCAGATGTTCCAGCAGCATACAAGGAAAAAACTTATGTAGAAGCTACAAGAGGTGTTGATTATAAATGATTCAGATTAGATCAGTGATCTTCACAGAACAAAATCACAATGTGTCAATGGGGGCGGGGGGCGGGGGAGGGAGTTGTTGGAGATGTTGGAGAAGAATGTTCTTCTAAGATGTTGGAGAAAGAAGCTTCCAAACAAAATCTTTGGAAGTATTTGTTCTGTAGTGTGAGTCGGAAGGGAATCTTGGCCTTCAGACTTGACATCGCCAAACTGTAGGACCAGCACAACCTAATTTTGTGTTGAGAAATAATGTGCACGCTGACTGGGAGTGTCAGCTACGAAGTCAGCTTTCCTGGGCGTGATACGGATCCAGGCACCACCTATCTAAGCAGAGTGGTGTTGTATCAGAGTTCCAATGCACTTAACAGGCAGTTTTTATATATGAAGAATATAATTGCTAAAAATACCATAAATAACTGCTGTTACAATTAAGCAACTTGGCAAATGCTTAACAAAGAGTAATTTCTCAGTAGATGTTAACTGTGAATTTTATTTTTGACTGTTTAGGCTATGAATTTACTGTACTGGCACAGTTCCACTTACTTGCACAGTTCCACTTACTACCATCTCACGAGGCAACCTTGAAATGAGGGTCAAGACCATCCAATAATGTTTTCATGCGTTCTTATGTGTCTATGTGTTTATGTGTTTTCATATGCGGACTCAGACCCATCAAACAGCAAGCTCAATAAAGGTTAAATTTTCACGGGTCTTCCCAAGCAAATCTGCCCTTGAGATGAGATTGTAAAAAATTAGTATTTTAATTACACATCTGTATCTTGCAAAATTGGTTTTAATAACAAAAAAGTGTGATAGTTTAGGGAACTGGGAAGAGTGAGGGAAGATGGTCCCAAAACATTTGAGAGAATAAAAATAGTTAGTGGATATAGGTTATCTACAGTGGAATTAAAATAAAAAATAGTTACGGAGATTCATCAATCAGTATCTGTCTAAAGTCAAGAGAGAGGTCAAGAGAACATAGACAACTGTGTTTAGATTTTGTCTTTGCCTTATTTTAATGAACCTATAAATATCCATAATTATATCACAGGTTTATGCTGACATGAGACTTCATACTATTATTCTCATAAAAGGTGACATTCTGGGGGATGTGGGTGGCTCCATAGGTTAAGGGTCTGCCTTTGGCTCAGGTAACGATCCCGGGGTCCTGGGATCGAACCCCAAGTCAAGCTCTCTGCTCACCAGGCAGGGAGCCTTCTTCTCCCTCTCTCCTCTCCTAGTGCTCTCTGTCTCTCTCAAATAAATAAATAAAATCTTAAAAAAAAAAAAGAGGTAAAATGTCTAAATAATCCTCTTTTGGAGGATTTTACTTCCCCAACTCCTATGTTTGTGGAGAATCTATCGTATTTTGGCACTAAATTTTAGGGAATAGAAATGAGGGGAGCAATGATTCTGGAACCAGAAAAGTGTAGTAGAAATGCCTTGGTGCTGGGAGTCAGGAGACCAAGTCCCAGTCTGGACTGGGCAGGAGCGAGTCACACACCTAAGGGTGGGCTCCATTTCATGTCTATAAAATACAAGGGTTTGAACTTCCATAAATCGATTCACGTTCTTACTTTCTGGGATTCCATTACTCGATTTAGTGAAGATTCTGAGAAAGGTATAACACTTAAATTCCCTTGGTTTTAATAGGCTCAAAGAGAAACAGGAACTTTCTTAGAGTTTTACAGTTGCTGTAACAAATTACCACAAATGTGGTGGCTTAAAACAATGCAAATTTCATCTCTTTTTGTTCTAGAGGTGAGAATTCCAAAATCCGTTTCCACAGACCAAAGTTAAGACAGTGGCAGGGCAGGCTTTTTTTGAAGGTTCTAGGGGAGAAGCAATTTCCTTGCTCAGTCCAGCTTCTAGAAGCTCCCTGAATTCCTCATGAATTCCTGACACATCACTCCAGCTTCTTGCCTCCAATATCATATCTTGCACTCCTGTACTCAAATCTCCCTCTGCTTCTCTCACATAAGGACCCTTGTGACTGCATTTAGGGCACCCCAGGAAAATCCAGGATAATATCCCCACCTCAAAAGGCTTCACTCAATCACACCAGCGCAATCTCTTTTTCCATATAAGGTAATATTCATAGGTTCCAGGGATGAGTATTTACATATCTTTGGGGGCTGCTATTCAGCGTATCACTAGAACCATCCCAAGAATCCAATAAATGAAGTCTTATTGGAGCCAGTGGAGAAAGAGAAGGGAGAAGGGTTTATTGGCATCAGATTACGAAAGATTTTTAAAGTCAGTGGAATTTTAACCTGCCCAACTGGGAGAAAATGGACCTCTGGGAAAATCTGGTGCTAACAAGTGTACGGGAATATGGAAGACTTTCTTTTATGTTATTTTGGGGAGTATATATAGCTACAATCTTTTTGGATGGCAGTTTGTCAATATCTATCTAAAATGTATAGTATTTGAACTAATAATCCTACTGTCTTAAATTTATGCTACCCATCTGCCAGGATGATTGCCTTTCTATTGAAAGACGTTCACTGTAAAGTTGCTTATTATAGGAAAATTTGGAGAGTCCAATAAACACATTGCTGGGGGGCTGCTTTAATCAATTTTGGTATGAACACACACAAGAGTACTCTTTGGCTATTAAAACAAATGACATAATAAAAATATTTGTAAGATACATTGTTGCATAGCAAAGTTAAGATGCACAGGGAAGTATATATCATGATCCATTTTGTGTAACAAGTATAGGTTATTTATAAATTAGAATGGGCATGACTTTTTCCCCTGGAATCATATGTAGGAAACTGTTAATGGAAATTTCCCTTGAGCAGAGGGACTCTGGGGAAGAAGACTGTGTTTCCTTTTGCCTTATACTTTTTCTGTTTACTTAGAAGTTTCTAGCTATATGCCTATGTAGTACGGTTCTGAAAGTGCAATGTCTGCTACCAGTCTGCCAGAGTCTGGATTGTGACATGAATAGGCCAGTTCATCACCTGCCTGCACCACAGTTTCCCCCACTGTAAAATGGGGCTAATCGTACTTCATCCTCGGGCTTGTTAAAAGGATTAGGAGCAAATGTGTCTAAAGCACTTAATACGGTGCCTGCCACATTGCAGCTTCTTAAAACATTTATCTGTGATTACATATTGCTTTTATTTACATGAAAGCAATAAATGCTAGCTAGGCAGTAAAATTATGGCATATGTTTGGGTCTCCTGAGTATTTTCTGTATGTTAATGAAAGTCTAGTAAGTGCTATTTTTTAAAAAATAGAATAAATCAGTGTGGGTCTGGAAGGTTCAGGAAACCTTTAGAGGTATTTGAGCAGAAGAAGCCCAAAAGCAAGCAAGCACATAGTGCACAAGAATATAGACAGCGCTTACTTCGTCTTTTACAGTCAACGAAGAACTTTCAGGAATCACTTGACATTTTACGTTTAGAAGCATGCCTGGCCAAAAGCAGACAGATAAATCGGAAGGGAGATCGACATCAAAGGGGCCAGAAGTAGAGGTACAGCACCTCAGCTACGAGATATCAGGAGTCGTGCCTGGGTGGTGGAAGCAGGGGAGACTAAATGGAGCTGGTGGAAATGGGGGAAATGGGAGCTGGTGATTAGTTGCATAAAGGTGATCCAAGAAAAGGATGAGTCAAGGATTTCCAGTGTGGGAATCCGTCAGATTAGTGGTACCAGCAATGCAGAGTGAGTTTGGTAACGCAGAGGAAGGTAGAAGCTAAGTGTCCAAGTTTCAGTGATGGGATGGTGATTAGTTTGAACAAACACTGTCATCGAGAGGCTATGTAATTAAAGAGAAATTCATAAAATACAAAAGCACATAATCAAATAACAATTTAGAGTAAGAAATATCTTCATTATAAAACCCATCATCTTTTTTTTTAATATACCTTAGTTTTGATTCATTTGGTCCCATGTTTTGAACATTTCAGATTAAGATATCAGGGGGACCTGCTCTGTTATAGGATCAGTAGTAATATGTCACCATAGCCATTTAACTGCTTTGAGTCTCAATTTCCTGGTGCATAGGATGGGGGGTAATAATACTATCTATTTATAGGGTGGTTATTTTGAGGTAATAATATTTGCCAAGTGCTTGGAGGTGCTCAATACATTTAAATGGAGGTGAGAATGGGTATGGGTTGAACGTGTTTCTTCATGCTGCCTTCTGACCCTTTGTAGAGTCCCCTACCAGACCAGTAATCTAAATAGTCCGGATGAATTTGCTACATATTCCATTTCAGCTGTTGCTGTGAGTAGGGAAACAAGATTTTGAATAATCAAGAATCACTGTCTTCAGACAAAGGTCAGTAAAGAGCAGAGAGCCAGAGCTGCTCTCTCCTTTCCATGGTAGATGTGACAATGCATTGTGATCCTATTACCTAATTTGAACCTGACCCATGGGCTTCCTGGAAAGTAAGTGTCTTCATGTTAGATGGAAGTTTTCTCATCATGAGCCTTTCTGAAGACGTCTTATGGTTAAGTGTGGGCATGTTTTATGCAATTAGCCAGATGTTTGGGCAGCTCAGAGACAGGGACGGTCCTCTGATCCCGGTCACTGGAATTTGGCAGTTTGATCTCCACCCAGAGTTATGGGAAAAGGAACTCAGCAAAATGTGAAGGAGCTTTAAAAAGGGAGAGGAAGAGAGAGAGAATTTTTTCCTTCCTTTTTAAAAATCGATTAGATGTGGTCTTCCCTACCCTTACTGCCATCTCCCACACACAAAATTCCAAGGAACATTCAGACACCAAAATCTGAGAAAGAACCAAAGACCATAAATCTCTTTGTCGGCGAGGAAATGACTAACTCCATTCCCGCTCATCCCTTCAACATGAGAAAGCCTAATAAAGCAGTCCTGAGTGAACCCTGACACAGACGTTTGTGCACATATGTGTGTGCACATGAGTATGTACATGCAAAACTGGGAGACTGTCCTAATGCTTTCTGTATGTCCCATCTCTAATTCCAGTGTCCAAAGTGACAGAGTCGGTGACTTTCCTACACGGTTTCTGCAGTTTACGCAGATAGCCGTGTTCCCTTGCTCCTAGACTAATAGACACCCACATTTGTGACTTCGATGGCACATTTCTCTGCCTTGAGGAGTAAATTGTAAAGGTGTGGATGTCTGCATCAGATTGACAGTGAACTTATGCACAAAAGTAACCCATCACCATGATACCAGCAGTGCCTGGGAATGAGACCGATTCTTTTATTAGAAGAGACCTCAGTCTTGTATGTGACTTTGCCACTGTATGATGTTGCCCGTCATCTGATCCTGTTGTGGGCTCGGTTTGCTCATCTGTAAAATAGGGTTCGCAATGACTACCTCATCAAGTTCTTCCCAGGTGACTGGCTCCTTGCTCTTCACGTCGTTCCGTTTAATCCCTATCCAGAGCTTAGTATTTTCTAATATATATTCAAAACATTCTGTGTCAGTAAACAGATATGAGGCAAACTTTCTTCTTTCAAGGATAGAGAGGGTAGATAGAAGATTACAGTCATAAGGGAATGTGCCAAAACACAGTTTAGGAAACACTTGGCATCACCCAATCAACAGTGATACTCTGAAAACATGTTTTCAGCAGATGTCAGTAGCTAGAATAATGAAATGCTATCAAAACCAAGAAAAATTTCATATTCAAGTCAGATAGTGGTAAATGTGTATTTACACAAATCCCTATTTTAAAAAGTCACATTTTCATCAGCTCTTACCCAAAGTCAGAGTAGAACTCCACCCCCAGAGCTCCACTCAAGCCTTGAGTCTGCGAGGAGAACAGCCCATTGACCTCACAGCCACACCACTGGAGAGATACCAGGAGAGAGGAAAGAAGAGGGGAGAACAGCAGATTTCGGATTTCATAGTCTAGTTAAATAGGGCAATTATACCTTGTCCCTCCAGTGCTTCTAAGTTTTGGAAGTGGGAGGCAATTGTAAAAGGAAGGAGTCTTATTTGTTCCTGATGATGAAAGGGCACTCCTTTTCTCTCTCCCTTCTTATTAATGCCACATGCAGATCTATCAGTTCTTTTCTTACAGGAAGGAGAACTAAGGATGTGGATAATCATGAAAGTATGCCCTGTCTGTAGACTTTCTTTTTAAGTAAATGGAATTTTAAGATATAACTGTTTTCTTAAATGGAGCGCTCATTATAGTTATTGAATGTAATGAATTGTTAAGTGCTAGTAGACACTAGATTTTTTAATTAATATTGACTTTTCATAAGTTAAATTTAAATAATCAACTCTCCTGTTCATGGAAAGAAGACCTGATGAGCATGGCAGGGTGGGGGCGGTGGGGGTTGTTGTGGGGCTAGCACTGTATGCCAAAACTTCTTAAAATAAAAAAAGTTTATTGGGGGTTCCGGGGTGGCTCAGTTAGTTAAGGATCCAACTCTTGATTTTGGCTCAGGGTCCTAAGATGGAGCCCCGTGCCTCAGGGCTTAAGATTCTCTTAAGATTATCTCTCTCCCTCTGCTCCTCCTACTCAGGCTTGCTCTTGAGCACTCTGCCTCAAACAAAAACAAAAACAAAAACAAAAAAAACAGCAACAACAAAAACAAAAACAAAACCAGTTTATTAATATTTATTAAGTTCTTAGGTGTAATCCAGAGACTCATTTAAGTATTTTATACGCACCTCATTTAATCTTCACTTGAGATTTCTGAGGTAGATTTGAACACCCCCATTTGACCAAAAAGAAAAGACACAAGTTACACAGGTGGCAAGGGACAGAGTTGGAGTCTTAGCATGAAAAGTACAGTGGGGGATATTATTGATGGGGAATAGGGACAACTGTGTTGGGAGAAGGGCAACCAAACATGAAAATCTTGCCCTGCTCATGGAGAAAGCATGGACTTTCTCTCTTTGATGACAATAAAACTCTGGTCGAACAGAGTATTTCTCAGAATCCAGGCTTCTCAACCTCTACACTATCGACATCTTGAGCCAGATAATTCTTTGTTGCGGGGACTGTCCTGTGTATGGTAAAATGTTTACAGCCATCCTTGGATGTAAGAATACCTCCACCAGAGCCGTGACAACCAAAAATGTCTCCAGACAGTTCCAAATGTCTCACCAGAGGCAATAATCACCTCTTTGAAAACCACTGCTTGAATCTACACAAAATACTCACTTTGCTTTGGTATCTCTGCCTCCAAGCCTCATGTGCCTGGTATAGAAAATGCTAAACTCTGAGAGTATTTGAGATCAGATTTATTTTAGGCACATTTCATAAACAGGTCTAATTTTCAGAGTATTTAAATGAGTACCTTACTCTCAAATACAAAGGCAAAATATTTGAAATCCCATGTTGCAAATAAGGACTTGGAAACCCAAATGGTCGAAAGAATGCATCAAGTTGGTGGAGAGAACTCAAAACACCAAACAGAATTTGAATTTTACATCCGCAAAGTTGTGAGCAGACCTGGGGCAACTCTCTGATTCTCTATCTCCATTTTCCCCATCTATTAAATGGAAGTTGTAAATCTTGTTCTGTCCCCTCACAAAGCTCTTGGATAGGTCACGTCAAAAGATGCATATATGAGGCTCCTGGGTGGCTCAGGGGGTTAAGCCTCTGCCTTCAGCTCAGGTCATGATCTCAGGGTCCTGGGATAGAGCCCCACATAGGGCTCTCTGCTCAGTGGAGAGCCTGCTTCCTCCTCTCTCTTTGCCTGCCTCTCTGCCTACTTGTGATCTCTGTCTGTCAAATAAATAAATAAAATCTTTTTTAAAAAATTAAAAAAAAAGATGCATCTATAAGTACAAAGTGTGACAGGGTTTATTACTGTTGATTTGCCCCTGGTCACCCAGAAAAGTAAGGGTACAGCTGAGACTAAAAATATCACAACTAATATTCTCTTTCCTTAAAGTAAGTGTGAGTAAGGAAAGTAACTTTCCTTAAAGTAAGCCTGGGCAGATACTGCTAATTAATCACAGATCCGCTTCCTAGTGTGACCCCAGAGCTCAGCAGCACACTCCAAGCAACTCTAAACTAAAGGTCAGATTTTGAACTTGAAACGGGATCTATTGGTTATTTCTATATTCAGCAATGCTGCCGCTTCGTTCCAAATCCTTCAGGGATCAGCTACTTTATACCTTATTTTTTTTACATGAAATATTAATTTATGGGTGGTTATTCAGGTACTGTGGCAAGCAAGTCAGGTATAATCCACAAATCTGATGTTCATCTTAGACCTTCCAAGTGTGAGCTTGTGGTGAGTCCAATCTCGAGCCTCCTTTGGGAATCAGGTGTCACAACACTAGTTCTCAGACTCTAGAGGATATCTGAGTACCTGCAGAGCTTGTTTAAATGCTCTGCATTTCATGTTGCTGGACACAACTTCAGAATTTCTGATGCAAATGGGCCTGGAATGGGTTGGAGAATTTGCATGTTTAACACACTCACCAATAATCCTCCCTACTTCTGGTCCAGGGACCACATTTTGAAAACCCCTGCCCCAGAGAGAGAAAAGACAACCATCTTAGAGCAAGTACATTTCGGCTTGAGAAATCCTTCTGTTTTTTTCTAATTTCTGTAATCTTGGGGGAAATGGTAGGCCTTTCTGGCTCGAGGCTAGTGCTTTTTTTTTTTTTTTAATTTATTTTTTTTTAAATTTCTTTTCAGCTAGTGCTTTGTAAAAGGGCTAATGAAAACTGATCTGCTCACCTCAAAGAGTTGTTTGAAAGATTAAATTACACAGAGGATGTGGAAGAGTCTTACACATAGAGAAAGAATAAATGCTTCTTAGTGCTTTTGTTATTTGGGGAAGGTGTCTTTTTAGCCTGGACTTCTAAAGATTTTATTTATTTATTTGACAGGCAGAGATCACAAGTAGGCAGAGAGGCAGGCGGGGCAGGGGGGGCGGGAAGCAGGCTCCCTGCTGAGCAGAGAGCCCAATGCTGGGCTCAATTCCAGGACCCTGGGATCATGACCTGAGCCGAAGGCAGAAGCTTTAACCCTTTGAGCCACCAAGGCGCCCCTAGCCTGGACTTTTAACCACCAATTTATGGACCCACCTCTTCTGGACGGCTGACCGGTTTTCTCTCCTCTCCAAGGAGCTGTATGAAGCGTGTCTCTACAAAACATTCCCACCTCTTTCTCAGGCTTAACCAGAGTCTACATGAAGGAAATGGTTTCAGAAAGTTCTGGACGTTTGGCCCACCGCATTGTTCCCCTTTGCTGGTCTCCAGGGACTAAAGGAAATCTGTCCATCAGCGATGAAGGGGAGGAACCGTTCACCATTGGCAGTCGCTCCTCAGAGATTTGCTGGTGACTCATGGCAGCAACTTGCCAGGAGGAGGGGGGGGAAATCATCTGGAAAACTCCCTCCCTCCAAAAAACTGAAACAAACATTCTGGGAAAGAGAGAAAAAAGTGAAAATAGTGGTGAAACGAAGTCAAGGTTCGGCCTTAGGATCTCTGTCAGTCTCGGGTAAATTTTTTCTTTGGTAGCAGAAAAGAACCCAGATCTTGACATTCAGGTTCCTGGTTCAGACCCTGGTTGGATCATGTGTCACTGGAGACATGACTTCTCGACTCTTACAGTCTAAGAGCTCCAGGGAGGCAAAGACCACCTCTGTCTTCTTCAGAGCTTTATCCACAGTGACAGATCAGTGACAAACATGGCTGCTCGATAAATATGCATTCAGTAAAACTCTCCTAGCCTCAGTCCCCTCGATGTCAAAGGGGACTAAGAAGGCACAGGTCTCAGGGTCCCTATAGATAGCCAGTCAGCTGATGAGCAATGCCCAGAGCACAGCAGGCCCTCAGGAAGAGAAGGCTGCAGTTCATGGAAGCGGATATACCAGTAAACCATATTTTTTGTTCTTAATATCCATTCATTGAACTTATAGGCATTAACTCAATTGAAATCTTTTGAAGACTCATGTCTTGATTATCTTTTAATAATCCTAGAAGGAGGGGGGCCTGCATGGCTCAGTTGGTTAAGCGACTGCCTTCTGCTCAAGTCATGATCCTGGAGTCTCGGGATCGAGTCCCACATCGGGCTCCCTGCTTCTCCCGCTGACCTTTCTCCACACATGCTCTCTCTCTCTTTCATTCTCTCTCTCTCTTGCAAATAAATAAATAAAATCTAAAAAAAAAAAAAAAATCCTAGAAGGAACAGAATTAACTCAAGTACAATACTATTTTGACTCTAAGCTCAAGGCACAACTAACTCCCTAGTGTGATGAAAAGAAACATTTATTCTTAAGTCAACTGTACCTTTCCATTTAATATAATTCTGTTAATTTTATGTTAATTGTGTGGTTTTCAGAACCTTGCTTTTTTTTTTTTTTTTTTTTTTGGTCTTTTTTTTTCCCAAGAGACAGGGTCCAGGGGAAGAAACAGAACAAAGACCAACCCAGAGCTTTGATAAGCTTCCTGTAAGCCCCTGAGAAACCAAATGTGGTCATTGAGTCCACGGTCCACTTAGAAAACATAGAGGAATAATTCTTCACCCACCACCATCTCTGAAGGATCTGAAGGGTCAGAAATCACTAAAAGAACCTTTAAATGGCTAGGAAAAAAAAAAAAAAAAAAAAAAAAACCTGTTCTCCTCACAGGACTTACCTGGAAAGTCTGCACTTCTTTGTCCAGCTACTAGGATTAGAAAGATCAAAAGCTTCTGCACAGCAAAGGAGACAGTCAACAAAACAAAGAGGCAACCCACAGAATGGGAGAAGATATTTGCAAATGACAGTACAGACAAAAGGTTGATATCCAGGATCTATAAAGAACTTCTCAAACTCAACACATGCAAAACAGATAATCACATCAAAAAATGGGCAGAAGATATGAACAGACACTTCT
>PISX010022609.1:0-25790 GCA_004024625.1 Mellivora capensis
GAAGGCAGAGGCTTAACCCACTGAGCCACCCAGGTGCCCCTGGATTCTCCTTTTAATCTCTCTTGCAGATTGAGGTATATTTCTTGTTTAAAGAATCTCACAATGCTGTAACCATGGTTCTTGGGAAAACTATTTTAGATGGCAGAGTGATTCCCAAAGTGTTTCCCTGGAAGAGGTTTTCTGTGTGATATTTATTATTTTTATAAGAATAAGGAACTCTGTGTTCAAATGAATTTGGAAAAGAAAATGCTAGGTTAGGCTATGCAGTGGTAACAAGTTAATCCCCACATGTCAGTAGCTAAACCTGGAAAATGTTTCTTTCCTACTTTTGGAAGGTCTGACATACCTGGAGGGCTTTCTGGGGAAGCTGGCTTCTGTGTGTTGGTTTAGAGGTCCATGGCACTCTCATCTCATGGTTCTGACATTGTAATAGCATGGTATTCATGATGTCCTCATAGGAATTGAGGTAGCTGGAAGGTGACACAGGAGCTTTCCCCTGCCTCAGCTTGGATGGCACGCCTAGGCACATTTCATTGGTTGGAACTAGTCTAAGAACGGTGTCTAATAGTAAGGGGCTGAGAATCTTTGGCCTGGGAAGGTAGGAAAACCTACATGCGAGTGAGTGCTATCAATCCCTACCCTTGTGAGTCAAATTGTATCATATTTTCACAACTGCAGGGAGGTTTGTTTCTTTTTTGGAGATTTGGAATGGTAACCTTCCTTACCCATCTTCAAGATGGGTTCATTCTTTGCAGTATTTCCTAAATTCATTTGCACATAGAACTCTTCTTTCATGGAGTACCTTGAACACATACTTTGATCAACATTGCAACAGATAATTTATATATGTCCTTTGTCATTGCTGCTGTAGCCTCAGTTCTCCGCATCTTCCTTGTGGTGGTCTTATTTGTAAACTTTTATTATCATGGAAATCACTCTCAGTGTGCTACTTGCTTCTAAAATTCTTAGCAGGATCTCAATGTCTCCAAAGAGCCCATTCGGAAAGGCAAAGCAAACTGTTGGAAGATAGCAGAAGTGATTACTGGGTGGGTGACAAGGAAAGTTAACTGCTGTCTACTGGTAGTTTTGTTCATGTTGTTTTAACAGCCCACTAGCCCTTTATTTTAGAAGATAGGAGGTGAAAATATTATCACTCATGTGAAATAACAGCTGTCACCAAGTCTCTTTGAACTGCTAAGCGACACCATCATCTATAAAGGAAATAGTGGAGATGGTGACTCTACTCAGCTATTGTTAGATCAAATTTGGCTGGGCTTTCAATTCTTCCAAGAGCAGTTGCTGAATTCCTGATAAATCGAAGTCCTGTTTCTGGGCTCTGAGGAGAGCACAAAGAAATATATAACTTAGTTTTGTGTGTGGTAAGAAGCTGTGAATATGTTTTGCTAGATAGATTGTAAATATCAGTCAACAGCTGTTTATTGAGGTTCTACCATGTGCCTCCGAACATAATAAACTCTAGGACTATGTTAGGGAGCAAGAAATAGACATGGCGGTAATTCTCATAAAGATTAGAGTTTATTAGAGACATATATTAATCAAATAATCACAAGTGTATAAAAATAACCTGAGATACATATTCTGGGTGAAAGGAAAGTCTGAAATCCCCAAATAGCCTGATGGAGTCTTAGACGTGCAATATTTAGTCTGTGTTATTACTTTGTGAAACTATACACTTTAAATCATGCAAATCTGTCCTTTCATATGAAAGAGTTTTTGAGCCTAAGCTCTTAAAGGACTTTGTCCTTAGAATGACCTAAATGAAATCCCTTAAGTTGACTCATGGGCCTCTTGGTGGTTATCAAGCCCAAATCACAACGAATTCTGAAAAGAATGCTACCATGTCCTCCCTAATACCTGGATTCTGTTAGAGTTCCCATGATAAGCTACCCAAAGGGGCAGTTGCAAGAGGGTCAATGCACAGTGCAATACGGCTCTTTGGGAAGAATCTGACTAATGGTTTAGACCAGAGTTGGGCAAACTTTTTTTTTTTTTAAGGCCAGATAATAAATATTGTAGACTTTGCCTATCACATGGCCATGACTCAGCTCTGCCACCGTAGTACAAAAACAGTGAGAGACAGTACATAAATGAATTGGTGTGGCTGCCAATAGAACTTTATTTGTAAAAATCAAGTGGCAGACTAGATTTGGCTCATGGGTCTTTGCAGACCAGTAGCTTAATCCACAATTTATGTATACAGGATTTTATCCTCTATGAACCAGTGGGAATTTTTCCTAAAATGAGGAAAGGCATTTTGGTGATATCCTTTTGGTATTTCAAGCAGGTCAGCAAATGCAATGCAATTTTAGGAACATCAGAAAAGATTTTTGTGCTTTCCATCAAAAATAATCTTTATTCATTCTCATGTGATGTTTCAAACTCCCCTTCCGGTGCATTATCTGTTTTACGTATTGAAATCCAAGTTGGACACTAAGTTTTCCGAAAGGGAGGTATACTTTAAGATAGTTTGGCTTTAACACCGTGATATGAAGAAAGGCTTTAAGAATGAGTTTTGAATGAATATAAAGGCACTCTGAAGACCTGCCCACCCTGGGTGAGATGAAATGGAATGTTGCCAGTTGGAGTACGGCTCTTGCTCCACAGCTTTTATGGGTCTGACACTGATTCTTCTTTCACTAGAATATGATGACAGTTCAATAGCAAATATCATGATTATAGTTATTTCAGCTTCCTCTCCAATGGGGAGGATCGCATTTCAAATTGCTATCCATTCCCCATACAACCTCACTCATGGTAGGTACTCAATAGACTGAATATATATTTTAAAAATTAGTAAATGAATGAATGAACAGATAAGGGCAAAGGCTGTGCTACTCTTTTTTTGTCAATATCAATCACTATTCAAAGTTTAGGTGAAAAGAAATAGTTGTACTTGCTGACTTGTATTTATATATATAAGTATATACATGTATAGGTATATATTTGATTGGCTATATAGAAAGACAATGTATTTCTACTTCCATTTCTTCTGAACCTGCCGTAATTTCTGGGTTCAATGACTGTTGTTGATGGCCATGACGCCAACATGAAAGATGGCGTGGAATGTGCACTCAGCCCAAAAATAGCCCGTGGACATTGCTCTGTGACTATTTTTTCTCCAAAATCAGCTGATTTTTTATGGCTTACCTTTTTTTGTTAAAAAAATGAATACAAAATAATTTAGTAAATAGCACATGAGTTCTAAAGTCAGCCACAACTGAATTAAAATCTGATTCTTCAAGTTACTGGCTGTGTGACCTTAGGCAAGTTATTTTTCCTCTAACATCTCCAGTTTTTTCATATGTGAAATGATAGCAATCAGAATTTTTAGCTCATACTATTACTATGATGTTTAAATTAGAGAACTTGATGCTTTGCCTTAATGAGTGCTAAGAATGTAGTAATTCTGCCTAGAATGTAGTAATTGCCCAACAAATATTTGCTATGATGATAATGATGATGAGTTCTATCCATCAGGATATTATTTTTTACTTTCTTAAGCTTCTGTACATAATGAAGTCACTGGTACTAGATGAGTCATTAAAATGTGCATACCACATATTATAAGATCTGAGAAAGTTATGGAGATTTTTTTCCTTGAAAGAGATTTAATATTTCATCTGAATCACAGGATAAAAATTTAATAATTTTCTTTCACAAGGAAGAGAATAAAGCATGATGCTGTCCCAAACTTCCTGTTGCTTGTCAAAGAAAGACTGTCTGTTAATGCCACCAGTCAGAAGGACACACCTTTCAGCACAAAAGCACATGCTATATATACTGCTTATTTAATTTACTTTACTATGTGTACACTGGAGGGAATTTGGAGGGAAGCTACAAAAAAAAAATCACACAATTTCCACATAGCTTTTAGGTTGTTCTAATGTTTATTTATATGGAAATTTAAGAATGAGTTTATTAAGCCCACCATTTTCAGCGTCCTCATCTTCTGTGAATTTGAACACAAGCAGATTCCACATTTGTATTGTCTGGTATATGTTAGGTTGGTTAAGCAAAGTATTGTGCTAAAATGAATATAAAACAGGAATAAGCACAAGTCCTATCTAATGAACTAGTATAAACAAGATGGGGACGATGCAGGAAAAAGTCGGGTTAAGTAAGCAATGCTCACTATTTAGGAACCCAGTCAAATGGTTATTTTCCAGTGATCAGGAAGCTCTAGTTAGTGGGATGGAGCAACCACTGATAAATACACACATACACACATATATGCATGCAGACAGACAGACAACATGCATTCTTAGAGTTGTCCTTTGTCATGCGTTCATCCGTTCAAGATGTATCCACTGAGCCCGTTCTGCATGGCGGGTATTGGAGATTCTATAGTAACTGAAGCAGATGTGGTCTTTATCCTGTTCTCTAGCTTGCCCTCTAGCAGAGGAAGATGATTAGTGCCAGGAGAATGAAGTCCAGGGTTCTACAGGCACATTCAGCTGCCAGCTCAATTATTTTCTCCCAGAAATGAATTTAGAAGCCAGCTAGGGAATAATAAACAAGTGGGAAAAATAGAGAAGAGAACAATGATCATTGAACTAGCAAGAACAACAAGGGGTGGATTGTTTCCCATTTCCCATTTTCCATTTCTGCCCACTATCCACCTTCCATTCCAGGTCCACTTGCTAGGGCTCTGGTTCTACGAAGTCAGAATTTTTTAAAAATTACGTTTTACACACATGTACACACACACACATGATTACATTTTTCACTATCTTGTTCATACTGTCTCTCTACCTAGATGTTGCACTTTGTTTTCTCTCTGTTGCCAAATCCTGTCCATTCATTAAAATGCTCCTCTGCCCCCATAAAGCCTTTGCTAAGCACTTCGACCCTCATAAACCTATCTTTTGACCTCCCAATTCCACACAATTGAATAGAACATATCACACAATTTAGCGTTTAGTTACTAGTTAATGTAACTAGTGCTTAATTACATTCTGCCGCATACTTTTTGTTTTCCATTTGTTCAACTGTAATATGCTGAAAGAGTTCTTTTTCTCTGGGGAGATTGGGTGGGCAATTGGGAGAGATGCACAGAGAAAGGAAATAGGAATGAGCTAGGGTACCTGTCTACAAGGAGCTTGATATTGATTAGGGGTTCTATGTCATATATGTAAATTATTATGGGTTGAATTGTGTTCCCACAAAAGATAGGTTGAAGTCCCAACCTTTAGTATTAAAGAATATGACCTTATTTGTAAATAGGGTATTTATGGATGTGATCAAGTTGAGATGAGGTTTTATTGGATTAGCATGGGCACTAATCATCTATGACTGGTATTCTCAGAGAAGGAGAATTGGATACAGAAACATTAAGGAAATGCCATGTAACCATGGAGACAAAGATTGGAGTGATGTGATGGAATGCCAAGAATTGCTGGCTACACCAGATACTAAGAGAGAAGACGTGGTCCTGACAATAACTTGATGTCAGACATCTTGTCCACGGAGCTATGAGGGACTGTAGATGTGTGAGTTTAAGCCACTTACTTTGTGGTAGTTTCTTATGGCAGCCTTAGGAAACTAATACATACTATGATGATACCAAGGAAAGACATGAGGGCAAAATGGGCTAGTTTCATGTTTTGGATGTTCTGAGGAGAAAGCAGTCATCCCTGTAGGGGGTTGACGGTATATTGAACGACATTTCATGGGTGGGCCCTGGGTCTTGAGGTTTAGCAGGGTGTGAACATCTAAGATAGGAAGAAAGTTGAAATTATATTACAGTTTTATGGATTGGTAGGAGTAAGGCATAGAAACATATTATTAGAATCATAATACAGATTGCATCCAGAGAGAATTAAGTGGTTTAGTTTTGCTAAAGCATTTTGTGAGTAGCGGAAATAGTAGTCAATGAGCTTGGCAAAGGAGACTGTGATTAGACCATAGAGGGAAGTACATCAGGGACAGCATATGAAGATGTATCACCATTTACTCAGTAGCTAGAGAGAATTACAGAGCAGAGAGTGACGGACATATGTATGCTTTGGGAAGATGGATCAGACAGTAAAGGTTTTCAAGCTTGAGTGTGTATCATGCCCCCTGGAGGACTTGTAACACAGATTATAGGACTCCATCCTTAGAGTTTCTGATCCAGTAGCTCTGGGCTGGGCCCAAACATTTGCATTTCTAGCAAGTTCTCAGGCAATCCTGATAACTACCAGTCCAGGAAGCACCCTTTGAGGACCACTGGTGTAGAGAGATGGGAATTTGAAGAGACATGAGACTAGGAAACCCTTTGGACCTTGATGTAATGATCAGACAAAGATGAACAGGAGCTGGAGGGAGTGTCCACAGGCATGAAGAGGAGGCAAGAGATTTCTCGCAGGTGGGTCTCAGGCATCTCATTGAATGGAAAGGTTCAGGGAGACAGGAGGCAATCGCTGTTCTAAATCCTTGATTCTGGGAAGTTATTGTAATGCTTTTTTTGGTTTCTTGTGGGTTAGTGTTATTATTCTCACTAAATTAAAAGCTTTCTGAGGTTAACGACCATGCCGTTTTGGCAGGTTCATCACACACACACACACACACACGCAAACCACCTCTTTATATTCTGTATAATAATAACTAACATTTTAAGTTGGTCAAGTTCCCCATGTGGGCATGCTGCCCTCTTCTAAGACCTTCCACAATTATAAATGCAGGTTTAAAAATAATAACTAACATTCATCAAAAATATAATATTTTTGTCAGACACTTTGCATAGATTACCTATTTTAAACTTTACCACCAATCAATCAGTTGGGTATTGCTATTTGTTTTACACAGGAGGAAACTGAAGCTAAGAGAAGTTGAGTAACTTACCCGAGGTCACACAGGAACTAAGGGGCCCAACCAGGATTTGGACCAGGCTATCTGATTCTAGAGTCCATGTGCTAACCCCATTATAGTACCTCATTAGTGAAGAGCTGATACCTAATATATGCTGGGTCATTATATCTATTTGTATTATATGACAATACATAGTCATAAAGAAAGATTAGATGATGTAATAATGAAGATGATGATGATAATAATTATAATAAATTCATCCATAAACCCACTACCCAATAAGAGGCCCTGCTAACATAGTATATAACATAGTGTATATCTTTTCCGATCTCTCTCTAAGCCTGCATGTTTATACACATGTGGATGACACTAGTGTGTAGGCTGTTCCGTAACTCAAAAATTAGCAGCACCCTGAGCAAGTTCCTCATCAATAAATATGCTCCTATAATGTCAGTGTTAATGATGATTTATTTTTATGCCACAATTTATCTGTTTTCATTAGATAGGAATCTAGAAATACGTTCTGACACGGAGACTCATCCTGTCTGTGAATGATTCTTAACTTTAAGTGTGTACCCTAGAACCTAGAACTCTCAATTTTGTTGGAAGGGATAAAAGTCATGCATTTGAATTCTCCCATTTATTAGATGAGAAAGCCAAGGCCAGAGAGGTTAAGTACCTTTCCTACCTTCACAGATTAGAACGAGAACTGTTATCGTGCCATCCATCTGTCCATCCACAACTGTCTCGTACTAATGACTGTTTTTTACGTGCAAGGCACTATTCTGTATATGGGGAATACAGCAGTGACCAAAACAGACTAAAGACCATTCCAGCATTGAAACCAACATGATGGGGGGGTGGGGGGAAGGTGTATTGCTAACCCAGTCTCTTTTTTATTGGCTGATATTGCCAATTTTCAAGACAGCTGGTTTCATATATCAAGGATGCCAACTAAATAAAGCTGCTCAATGTTAGACATGATCTTTTCCTCCCTGAATTTCTGCCAAGGGAAAGCCGCTGGTGTCATCTGCTAAAACACCCCCTTCTGGGGCATTTTTCATCCATTGCCCAGAGGTATTTAGGTCTGCCCTACCAATTTTTGTTTTTTACTTTATTTTTTTGCCCTACCATTTTTTTTTTTTTGCCCTACCAATTTTTAACAGTCCTTCTTTCCTACCCAACTCCTCACACTTGAAGAAACATAATTTGTTTCTCACAAAAGACTGCAGTCAAGCTGAAAAATGCTTTCTTTTGTTTGTCCATGAGCGACCCACAGCTGAAAGATGGGAATGGCAGAGGATATGCAGGTGTTTCTTTTCTCACAAATTTTCAGCAGGGATAGAATTGTATGTAGAATCTAGACCCAAGGGATTTGCTCTAAATTCCTTCTTTCCTTGATGAGCATTCCCTCCTCCAAAATTTTTGGAAGCATTTTGTCAATTAGTGCAAGTCAAGATTGGTACCCTTGGGGCTCCTGGGTGGCTCAGTGGGTTAAAGCCTCTGCCTTCGGCTCAGGTCATGATCCCAGGGTCCTGGGATCGAGCCCCAAATCGGGCTCTCTGCTTGCTCAGCAGGGAGCCTGCTTCCTCCTCTCTCTCTGCCTGCCTCTCTGCCTACTTATGATCTCTGTCTGTCAAATAAATAAATAAAATCTTAAAAAAAAAAGATTGGTACCCTTAAGTATAAACTATAAAAAAGAAAATTATTGACTCATATATGGGATCAGGCCATGTAATTTGGAGTCAGAACAACTGGGTTAAAAAAAAAAAAAGTACAACTGGGTTTCAGATCCCTACTTTACCAGATACAGACATGGGTGTATTAACTTTTTTAAAGCTTGGCATCATCATCTATCAAAGAGGACTAATTATACATAGTTTGTATAACTCTGAACTTTTTTTTTTTACTCTGAACTTTTTAATAATAGTGCTTACTATGTTTAGTTATATCTTGTGTCACTTTGCTAGGTGACCAGCTGTTCCCCTCTCCCAGATTAGAGGGAGTATTTTGAGGATGCAAAAATTTCAGTGCTAAATCCAGGCAAGTCCTAGACAAACCAGGATGTGTTGATCACCCTAAGTTAGGCAGTAAACATTAGGAAAGCATTTAGTGGGTAAAGTGTCAAGGTCATGAGAGTTAAGAAAAGATGGAGAAACCATCTTTGATTGGGGGAGACTGAGATACAACAATTAAATGCCATGAGATGACCTGCATTGGGTCCTGGAACACAAAAGAGTTAGTTCGTGGAAAATGAATGAAATCTGCATGAAGTTTGTAGTGTAGTGCAAAGTATGCCTGTGTTGATTTCTCAGTTTTCATGCATATACCATGGTTATGTAAGATGAGGATGTTAGGGGAAGCAGGGTAGGGTATATATAGGAATTCTGTCCTCTATCTGCAGATTTTCTCCCCTGCTGTACTGCATGCTTTGGGTAGGCAGGGACCGGGTCTTTCTTGCTCTAAGCACACTGCCTGATGCATTGTAAGCACTTGATAAATATTTGTTGAATAAATGTAATGCAAATTAAATTAGTTAGAATGTCAAGTTCAGAGAATAGCATATCGTAAATGCCTAATAAATGTAAGTGAGTTTTGTTATGTTCTTTCTGTGAGGCACTCTTTAGTCTCAGATAGTTTATTGGCAGCTTTTATTTTTTGTGACTGCATTCTACATGTTTCCAATGTAAATTTTACAAAGTAATTAGTAGGACATAATGGGTAGCATTAGATAACCATTCTGTTATTTGGGGGATTAGGAAACTTCAAAGGAGTTCTCTCTTAAGGTGTTTCTTATACTTTTCCTTGGTGAGTCTTTCTGTTTGCTTTCTTGCTTTGAAATGCTAATGTCATGATTCCCTTTTGTCTTGTGCATCTTTTAATTTGGGTTTCAATTCTACCAGTTATCAGTACAGCCTAAACCTTCTGCCAAAGCTTTATCAAAGCTGCTAAGCAGGTAAATTTGTAAGCCAAAAGAGGAGAGAGAGGCGACAATTTGGGTAGTTCTGTGAGAACAGAAGAGAAATGCAATTTGCTTCTCTAGTAGTCTAACCCTGTGGACTGTGATTATTTCCTGTTGATTTCCATTGGGCATGTGTTCCCCTGCTCGTTAATAAACCCATCTTCAGTCTTGAAATAACATCAAAGGATCTCAAAACGGTTATCTTGAAGCACAGCATTTTGGTGTGCAAAGTGTCCAATCGTGTCTAAGAATACTGGTAGTATGGTAAGGGAAATCATCTAGAGAAGTATTAGAACTCTAAGAAATGTGCTTTTTAATAATTAAGAATAGGGACACTATTATTTATTCAGCATATAATTCATGTGGGGCATGATTATGTGCTTTCAGCTGTATTATCTCATTTAATTCCTTACAGGTTTCTGTGATGAGGTTTTCTTATCTCAAGTGGAAGGCTGAGAGAAATTAAATAAATTGTCCAAGTTTCCAGAGCTAGCCAGTCACAAAATTGAGATTTGAACCTTACTGTGTTTGACTCTGAAGCACATTTTTTCTACTACGTCATGCTGTAGTCATGAGTTTATTAAATATGTACCATGGATTTCTTTTTTCTGCTAAGATCTTTGCCAATGCTGGTGATTCTGGAGAGAGCGAAACAAACACAGATCATGCCCACATATCACTTATAGTTTCCTGAGTACCAGACGTTAATGTAGTTGTACCTCCAACTTTTCAGAGTTTTATTTTGAAGACTGAGTGAGAGGTACAGTGCTTGACATAATAGAAAGAGTGTTCGGTAGTTGTTAGCTGGCATTATTGTTACTAGATTACAACACAGATGTGTAAGTATAAATTTTGTTAATTGCTGTGAAGCAAAGGTACATGGAATTGTGAAAACATACTGAGGAGGACCTGATCGGAGTCTAGAAGGCGGGTGGTGGGGAGAGGGGGTGTGGGTGGGTGGGTGTGAAGGCTTACTGGAGGAAGGCATAAAGGGGAAGAAGAGTATTTGGGCAGAAGGAGCAGAGTGTGCAAAGGCCCTGAGGCAGAAGAGAAAATTATACATTTAAGGAAGTGAATGCAAGTGTTATGGAGCTTGTGAAACAGGACGACTTGCAATAATTTTCTCTGCAGTGTTTCCCCTACACCAGGCATTTCTCCAAGTCTTTGTCTTCCCCTGTTGGCAACTTCACAGTTCTCAGATCCTATATCCTAACTCTAAAAGCAGGTATTTCTGCCTGTCAAATTTATCTAAAATGAAAGGTACCTATACAAACCTACTTAGAGACTTATCTTAGGGCACAAAGAAATCTTGCTTCTCTTGTGTTCATCTTTGCAGATTCCATCCATAGATTAGGTAGCAAGGCTGATGGGTACAATTTAAATTCAGGGAGACAGTTCTGTCTTGAAAATAAGGGATAATTGGGAATGAGTCATTGTCTTTTTAAAGAGCAAACAGTGAGATCTAGAAAATTTGCAGACATAAGTCTTGCACGTGCTAATTCCCTGCCAATGTAGATAGAGTGTGCTACCTGGAAAGGGATGTCCCAGGGGTACCAGAGACCAAAAATAATCATGTTGAAAGAAAACGCTTGTAAGGAACCTAATACTTATCTTGTCATTGTAGTAGACATATTGCATCTGTAGTGACTTCAGGGGACAGAGAAAAGGGAAACGTATAGGAAATGACTAGAACAAATACTGTTTGAGGAGGGCTAATGATTAATGAGGCTCCTAAAAAGGAAATGAGATAGGACAGGGGACTTCCTGTGACTATCATATCTAAACATTCTTTCAGGTCTGATGTGCATATTATTCTAGGCATGGTCAAATGAAGAGGACAGAGACCAGGAAAAATGACTTTTTAAGTAAAGTTTAGAGCAGGTGACATATTCAGAATCATGTGGCTGATGAGAGGGGATTCTTCCCGAAATCCTGAGTTTAACTGTGAGAAACCATTAGACAATCCCAAGGGGAGAAACATTGTACAAAATATCTGACCACTGCTTTTAAAAAGGGTCAAGGTCATGAGAGACAAGGAAAGACAGAGAAACTATCTTTGATTTGGGGGAGACTAAGGAGATATGACAACTAAATGGAATGAGATAGCCTGAATTATGTCCTGGAGCACAAAGGAGATGTTAGTGGTAAACTAATGAAATCTGCATAAAGTTTGTAGTGTGGTGAAGGGTATCATGCCTGTATTGATTTCTCAGTTCTCATATATATACACCATGGTTATGATGTACAATGTTGATATTAGCGGAAGCAAGGTAGAATATAAACAGGAACTCTGGACTATATCTACAATTATTCTGCAAACCTACAAATTACTTCAAATTACAAAATTTAAAAAATATGTGGCTACACAAAAGCCATATGGCCAAAGCTTCCACCTTATAGATAAGGAGACTGAAACTTGCAGAGGCCACATGTCTATGTAGAGCCTTACTTGGTTACTTAACTCTGTTGGACTTGGAGAATATGGAGATAAGAAATATTTCCTACCAAGGGGGATCTATCCTGGGTTTCTGCAAAAGACTTGGAGGATTCTAAAGGGGTCTTTCTACAGTACTACATATTGAGGCTGTTTTAATATTTTTTCTATTTATAGTTTTTACAAATGTACAAAATGGTGTCTGCTAGGTAAAGGCCAGATCTTTAGCGTGGTCTATAGAATGCTTCTTCTTTGGCCTCACCAGCTCCCCAGATTTACTTCTCTATAATCCACCCATCGTAGTTTTTCTCCAAATGTGTCATGTACTTTCCTGCCCCAGGACCCTTTCATCTGCCCGTAGAGTGGCATCCCAGCTCCCATACTCACATAGTGCTGGGATTCCATCTTCAGGCCACACCTTTCCCTAAGGAGCCTTCCGTTATGGTCTATTCCACCTCCTATTCCTAAGAACCAATTAGTCCATCAGTTTTTTTTTTTCTCTATGGTATCCTGTGCCTTTCTAGTGAAGCAACCAACACAGTTCAGCCTACATGTTCATTGTTTTGCCCTCTACAATACTACTGTTAATACATACATTAGTAGCTGACAATCATTCTTCCCCACTTTTTAAAATTCCCCATTTTTAAAAAGATTTATTTATTTATTCGAGAGGGAGAGGGGAGAGAGAGAGAGAGACAGATAGCATGCAGGAGTTCAGGGGAAGGGGCAGAGGGAGAGATACTCAAGCAGACTCCTGCTAAGTGCAGAGCCTGCCATGGGGCTTGATCTCATGAGCCATGAGATAGGACAGAAGCTGATTCCGAGAGTTGGATCCTCAACTGGCTGAGCTATCGAGGTTCCCCCTTATTCCCCATTTTAAAACAACATCTCAGATACTGTTCTTTATTTTTTAATTATTATTTGTGAGAGAGAGTGAATGGGAGAGAGAGAACATGAGCAGGAGGGCAGAGGAGAGGGTAGGGAAAGGGAGAAGCAGACCTTGCTGAGCAGGGAGCCCGACATGGGGCTTGATCCTGGGACTCTGGAATCGTGACCAGAGCCAAAGGCAGATGCTCAACCAACTGAGCCACCCAGGCACACCAATTATTTGTTATTTTTAATCCTGGTATGCCTTCACCCCTCCTTCAGTATCCTGAAACCAAAAGTGCATGCAGTGTGCCTCCCATTGATAAAGTGAGTAGTATGTTTCTTGGGGAGTTTTCTTTTTGCATGGCAGTGTTTAACACGTGCCATTTATCATGAATTCATGTCTAGACTCCAGGGCTCTATCAGAATACAGGCACATGATAAACATTTAAACTACCTGTTGAATAAATAAATTATGAGATGCAAGCTGAACAATTGAAACAATTGTCTGAAAACCAACTGGGCAAGTAAGGAAAAGTACTGTTTAGAAATCCAGCTTAACCAGATTGAAATACTCATTGGTTTTCTCTTTCAGCCCTTATACCTTTTCAAGTATCCATTGACTCTCCTTTTACTATGGAGAGAATAGTTCCCCTTTTCTGTTTCACAGTCATGAAAGGAAAAGGAAGTAACATATCACAGGAGATATATTTGCAGAAAAGCTTCAGCTGACTCTTGTCATGACTCCTGTATAAAAGAAAAGAAAAAAAAAAACCACTCTAGAAATGAAAGAGATTGATGTGCAGTCCCTTCAGATTCTTCCGAATGGTGCCCTTGTGAAGATAAGTTACAGTGAGTGTCAGGCCATTTGTAGGTCCAGCAGGTTCCAGTCTAAGGGTTATTAGTGAGAGAGAGTAGTGGAGAGCAGAGCCTCAAGACAATGGAGAGGGCTGTCATCTAGGCTTCCTGTGGGGTTTCCATTGGCCAGTGGCGAGAGCAAGAAGTGATACAGAGGTATGCTCCATACAAATCTTCTCTTCCTTCTCTCCCTCCTCTCCCTTCGTCATCACCACCATTATCTTTATCATCACCATAATCATCACCATCATCGTTATCGTCATCACCATCATCTTCATCATCTCCATCATCACTTGTTTCATCACTTACATAGTCTTTTGACAAGAACTGAGCAGACCATTGACTGGAAAGTTCTACTGGGACAATCACTGCAGTGCTATAATCAGAGGATCATTTATTTATTCATTCATCAACTATTTATTCAATATTTCTTTTTTTTTTAATTTTATTTATTTATTTGACAGACAGATAACAAGTAGGCAGAGAGAAAGGAGGAAGCAGGCTCCCCACCGAGCAGAGAGCCCGATGCGGAGCTCGATACCAGGACCCTGGGATCATGACCTGAGCCGAACGCAGAGGCCCAACCCACTGAGCCACCCAGGAGCCCCAATTCAGTATTTCTTATATAAAATTTTGTAGACCTGTGTATGTGGAAAGATACACATTTGACTAGGGTGTGCTTTCTATAAAAGGTACACTCTTGAGAAATGAAGCATTTGCTGCTGGGGATACAAGAAACTTCCCTATGAAACAGAAAATCTAATGGAAAGTAGAATGAAATAAACATGGAAGGAAGGAAATATCTTAAATACTGGGGGGGGGGAAGATTTTAGAAAAAAAATAGTAGCTTCTGATTGTGGATTACATCATTTCACAAGGCAGTAGTAACTTTTGGACTAATCCTTCAGGAGTGATGGGATTTGGTCAGTTTGACAGTGGCAGCCAGTGTCAGGCTAGGGACAAGGAATATATAGGAGAGCAGAAAGAGATAGAAAGGGATTGATCAAAATGAGGAGTAATGACTGGTTTGGTGCCCTTATAGAAATCAAGTGAGGCAACACCAAGAGCCAACCATTCCAGTGATACTAATGTACTCTGGTCTTCTGTAGAATTGTTCCAGGCAGACCACTTTCCCCAAAGCTGAGAGTTAGGTTGACCCAGAATTTTGAACTTAGAGTTAAAAGAATTTTCTTGGGGGTACGCCTGGGTGGCTCAGTTGGTTGAACGTCTGACTCTTGATTCCAGCTCAGGTCATGGTCGTGCAGTCATGGGACTGAGCCCTGTGTCAGACTTTGCACTCAGCACAGAGTCCGCCTCAGACTCTTTCTCCCTCTCCACTTCCTCCCCCTCTGCCCCTTCCTCCTTGCTTGCTCTCTAAAATAAATAAATAAAATCTTAAAAAAAAAAAAGTTTTCTTGTTGTGGTAGAGAATAACAATAGAACTCTAATTTTTAAGAAGTATGTGTCAGATGCCCTGAAAGGAGTGTTAATGGTCTTATCCAGTTGCTGTGGGATTTCATGTATCTGTATCTATATGAATTTATGTTTATATTTATTTATGTGTGTGCATTAGGCATTATGATAGTGTCCAGTTCACAGTTGACAAAACTGAGAAACAGAGGTGAATACTTGTATAGGGCTACATGGCTAAAATGACAGAGCCAGGAATTTGACACAAATCTGTATGACTCCACAGCCCATGTCTTAACTGTGATCAGTTTTTGTTGCACAGTAGAATAGGTTAAACGTTAACACACTCTAAGTGTCTTTCTGGAAGAACAAGCGTGAAGATGTGTTGCTTCCCGTGTTCCTAATTGCACCCTCAGACCGTGGAACAGAGCCATCTCGTTGCAAAGATCCATTGCCTTAAGAAAATGAAATTGGATGGCACCTGCCTCTCGTTCAGTCACACAGATCGGGGCCCAACTGTTTCACCTTGATTTTTTTTTTCCTCAACCAGATGGAAAATTGGGCAATTCCTCAATTAAATGTCACCAACCTTCTTGCGTCTGCAGCAGCAAATGCCTCATTTCTCAGGGGTTTGGCAAAATTTCACTTCTCCAGGATCTCATTTTCCTGGCTCAGGACTAGAAAAGCAGGGGCAAAGACACAACTTTCAACCCCGCTGTTTTTTTGCTCCTTATAACAATGTCTTAGTAAAGAAAGAGCAGTGTTACTCCTTGGAAAAAGCTTCTTTTTTTGTCACCTGGTGCATGACTGTGGAAACCTTCGGTTCTCATTCAGTGTTTCAACCCATCTGGTGCAGACTGGAAGGAAGAGATTTCTTCTTTGTATTGTAAATTAACAAACTAGCCCTTCCCTCTTTAGAGCCAGTAAGAAAACAGGGTAAAATCCAAGACTCTTTAGAAAGGGATCATTACCATGTTTAGAGACCAAGGATTGGCATCCATTTCAATATATATTAACAGTACCCCAGCAAGTTTTGTACTACAGCTTTGGAGCAAGAGAAAGCAAATCCCAGATCTGTTAGTTAATCAACAAACCTTTATTAAGTGTCTACCAAATGGAAAACACTGTGGAGAACACCAAGGATTTCTCAAGAGGACGGTACCCCACAGGACCCTACAGTCTGTCTAGGAAGAGAAGTTAAACATATTGCAGGAAACAGGGACTCAGTGTTTTTATGTGCTCAAGGAAACACGAAGTACTCTGCGTTTTCAAACAAGGGGGATATTTGCTTTGGCCTGGAGAAATCAGGTAAGACATCTTGGAGAAATCAGAATTGGGTCTTTGAGGAGAGGAGAGATTCAGATTATTTGGTGAGGAAAAAAGAACGTTTCATGTAAGAAAGAGTAATGTGTCCCCAGCCTAGGGCTGTGAGCACATTAGATGCTCCGTAAAGGCTGTTGAATGGATTAAAATATTACTTTATACTTCAGTTATGCTCCTCTCTTGCCATGTCTGATGGTTTCCTGAGTACTTTCGTGTGAGATCAGAAGATGATATGACATGCTTTTTAATATTTAGAGAAAGATGTTCATAGAGAGTGGATTAGTTCACCCAGCAAATTTTATTTGAATTTGAATTATGGGTTGGCTTAACTATGAATGAATGGTAGCTTGGGACCCAATAGACAAATGGTACTTACTGCTTTTCCTTTTTTATGAGATGGAGTAGCTATTTGCAGCTCTCCTTACTGACAGCTATTCGATCATAATTATGGCCAGTTCACTGGGAGAAAGGTGGGATCATGGAAATGGCTCAGTGGGAGGCATGAAGAAAATTAGACGCATTCCATAAATGGAAGTGGTTTTTTTTCCTTGAAGAAGGACTTAGCATCATTTTTTTTTTTACACAGTGTGTCATTTTTATGAAAGCAATACATGGGTATTACAGAAAATTTGTGAATACAGATAAGCAAAATAAAAATTTATCACATCCTGGGGTGCCTGGGTAGCTCAGTCAGTTAAGCATCTGCTTTCAGCTCAGGTCATGATCTCAGGGTCCTGGGATCCAGCTAAGCCCTGTGTCTGGCTCCCTGCTCAGACCTCCCTCTTTCTCTGCCCCTCCCCTGCTCATTCTCTCTCTCTCTCTCTCAAATAAATAAATAAAATCTTAAAAAAAATTATCACATCCTTACCACTGAAAGATCCAAACTGTAATACTTTAGTGTAATATTTCCAGGTATATTTTATATGTGTGTGTACACACATTTTTAAAAGTTTTCACAGCATGAGATAATACTATATATAATGTTTGATAATCTTGTATTTTCAGTTCATAATCTTTACTTTTCATGTGAATTTTCATCTTATCTAATACCCAGATGTCATTCTCATTTCCCCAATTGACTCAAAAATGTCCCTTAAGGCTGGTTTTCCTAAATCAGTATCCAGTTTAGGACCACACATGCATCTGGTTGTCACCATCCTGTCTTTTCAGTTCAGGCTGGCATGACAGAATGCCTCAGGATGGGTGTCCTAAACAACAGGTCTTTATTGTCTTACAGTTCTGGAGGCTGAAAGTTCCAGGTCAAGATTGGGTAGGGTCAGTTTCTTGTGGTGGCTCTTTTCCTGGCTCGCAGATGGCCACTTTTGTGGTGTGAACTCATCTCGCCTTTCCCCATGTGTGCTCAGGGGGAGTGCGCTAGCTCACCAGTGTCTCTTACAAGGACATTAACACCAACCATATGACTTCACTTAACCTTAATTACTTCCATAGAAGTCCTATCTCCAAATACAACCACCCTGGGGTTAAGGCTTCAATACGATTGTGGGGAGACCCAAACACTGAGTCCATAATAGGTCCTTATGACTCTTTAATCCAGCATAGCCCACTCCCACTTTTCTTTAGGACCTGATTTGTTGAAATTTCTTAATCTTTAAAAATCATAAAATTATGTTTTGATCCCTATATATTGCTTATAAGGTCCTCCCAGTCAGTATAAGAGCTCAATATAAGACAGTAATCTTGGTACTAACAGGTCAACATTAGAATTTTGTTCCTATCCCACTACTGACTCTCTTTGTGGCCTTGGGAACATCATTTAATTTTCTTGGGCTTCATTTCCTATATTGGACCAAGATTTTGAATCAGAATGTCTAAGGAAGGGGCATTAAATAGGTTTACATTAAATTCCGCACATGACTCCGAGACAACTTTAGGAACTAGTGTAGATCGTATTTTATGACTTGTTTTTAACCTGTGCTTCTGCTCCACACTATATATAAAAGCACAGACTATATAACTCTCCTTATCACAAACCAAATTAGTTTTTATGGTTTCTTTAATAATGGACCACAAATTTGGTGGCTTAAAACCACAACAGTTCTAAAAAAAAAAACAAAAAAAAAAAAACAAAATCCACAACAGTTCTGGAGGGCAGAAGTCCTAAAATCAGGTCTTAGCAGGGCCACCTTCCTTCTGGATGCTCTAGTGGAAAATCCTAGGTTTTCAAGGTTCTAGAGGCCACTTTTCATTCCTTGGCTCATGTCCCCATCCTCCATCTTCAAAACCAGCAGGGTAGCATCTTCCAGTTCCTCTGTGTTGGACGTTCTTACTTCTCTCTTATAAAAACTTTATTGTTTACCTTGGTCTGAACTAGGTAGTTAGTGCTAGAACTTGGATCCCCTTTAAGGACTATAGCAAAATGCAGTGCTCCGCCTTGACACCAATGTGATCTGATCACCATCCCAGGCAGAGGGAAGTGCCAGCCACTGAGCAGTGACATGATGGGGAAGGCTGGGTGAGACTCAGGATCCTAGGCAACAGGAGGCTAAGTACCTGTCCTGGGAGGAAGGGAGGTGGTGGAAGTCAGGACCACATGTAAGCCAAACTGGAAGCCTTTGGCACACTCTATTGTTCCATTGCACTTCACTTAAAAAACTCAGATTAGAAGATCCAGTTAAGAAATTGAAGATAGCACCTTCAGAGCATTAAACTCCCAAGAGTAGGACCTTTCAGAGTTTGGGGCTTTGTATGACAGCACTGGGTACACACGCATGAAGCTGGCCCAGACTCCTGGGTTCTTCACTTAAGCTTATCTTGGTAAATATTGGAGCCATGTTCTGAGATGAGGGAAGACTGAAAATCAACCATTTTGTAAGGGCAAACCAGTTCTTCAGTTTCACCGTGCTAAATTGCAGATGCCTTTGATATATCCGGGGAAAGGTGTCAAGGAAGGAAATTTAAATGTAATTATAGAGGAAGGTTTCAAGGCTTTGAAATGTTCAGGGTCCTAATATCATCATTTCATTAACTCTTTTTCACAAAAGTAAAGAACAACTCGAAATATGTATGTTTGGATTCTAGGTAAACCCAAATTTCCTATACAGTTGAACAATGTGGGGGTTAGTGGCACTGACCCCCATGCTCTTGAAAATCCACATAAAACTTTTGAGTCCCCACAACTTAACTCCTAATAGCCTGCAGTTGACTAGAAGCCTTACCAATAACATAAGCAGTTGGTTAACAAATATTTTGTGTGTTGTATGTATTATATACTGTATTCTTACAATAATATAATATATTTGGGGCGCTTGGGTGGCTCAGTGGGTTAAGCCTCTGCCATCGGCTCAGGTCGTGATCTCAGGGTCCTGGGATTGAGCCCCATGTTGGGCTGTCTGCTCAACAGGGAGTTTGCTTCGCCCTCTATCTCTCTGCCTGCCTCTCTGCCTACTTGTGATCCCTCTTTCTCTGTCAAATAAATAAATAAAAAATCTTTAAATAAAAAAAAATAATGTAATACAGAGGAAAGAAAATCTTTTTAAGAAGATCACAAGAGAAAGTATGTTTATTGTACTGTATTTATTGGAAAAAAAAATCCACGTAGAAGTGGGCCAGCGCAGTTGAAACTGTGTTGTTCAAGGATCAACTGTATTTGACTGTCTCAGATACTTTGGCAAAACTTTGTATTTATTTGCATAAATGCATTTTCTTTTTTTTTTATTTAAACATTATTTTTTAAGATTTTATTCATTTATTTGACAGACAGAGATCACAAGTAGGCAGAGAGACAGGCAGAGAGAGAGGGAAGAAGGCTCCCTGCTGAGCAGAGAGCCTGATGCAGGGCTAGATCCCAGGACTCTGGGATCATGACCGGAGCCGAAGGCAGAGGCTTTATTTAACCCACTGAGCCACCCAGGCGCCCCTGCATAAATGCATTTTCAAAGATCTTTCTTTTTCATATAATTATCTATATTCATTTTTCTATTTTTATTATTCTAGACAATCAGTTTTCTGATTTCTAAATAGTATCTTTGGTTCTCAAGTAAATAGTAACTTGAATTATTCTGATTTTCAGCATATGGAATTCTCGATTACATTTTGAATACACATAGAGGGACACTGGACTTTTCTTTTTTCTTAAACTAGAATAAAAATGTGCAACTGGGCCAGATCCTCTGGCCTCAAATATAGTTTAAACAAGAACACGCTAGCCAACATGCTTATTTTTCTTATTTTTTTCTTCACACACTCAGTACATTTCAAAATGAAGCTATTTTGACCTCTCTCCCCTTCTGTGGTATGTGAGTTAAGAAGAATTTAAAATAAGAGTTCTGTCCTCAAAGGAATTACGAGATGTTTGCCTTCCGGTGATGTGTGAGAAAAACCCTTCTCCAGTGCTTTGCCTGTAGCAGTGCCAGCTTCCATTTATTTCTTCCCACCCCGCTCACAGCAGGATTCAGCCCCTAGGCTATTGCTTTTCTTTTCTTTCTTTTTTTTCTTAAAGAACAAAATATGGTAGTGTCTGATGATTACTAGATGGATGGGGTAGACCAGACCTCTGATAGATGCAGATGGCTCCTTGTGGCAGCATGACTGTGTGTTTGATATTTGTGTAGGGCACCTCTACACTCTCTACATTGAGTTTCTTTCAAATGACATCAGAGAAAACTAGAAATGTCTTTTTTGAAGGCCCTGGATTACTATTGTCTCTGCTTCCAGTTAATGCTTCAGGCAGCCCGTTGAGAGCAGGGACATAATTAGAAATTATGTTAAAGCTGAATTTCTTCCTGTAGATGAATATAGATCTGAATATTGTTAACTCTATGTCCATCCAGTCCTAGTGGCCTAGCTTTAAAGAACTACCTGTCTTTTATATCTCTACTGTTTTCAGGTGGTGGTAAAGAGAGGATATTTCAGGGGACACTTTTTAGACTATATATTATACAGTGAACTGAGTCCTCTAATAAACTTAATTTATCCAAAAATTAGATTCAAACAAACATGCTGGCTTGTAAATAAGAGGCAGTCAATAAATATTTGTAGTTCTTAAGTTAGGCATGAATCTTTTCTAGACTCAGAGCCATACATGCTAGTTCAACAGCCAGGAGGGAGTCTGAAAAGCTAATTCAGCATGCAGGTAATAAAACTCACCATGAGTAAAGCATGATAGTAGATGCTTACTAGAATAAAAAAGGAATAAATAGGTAGAATAACAGCTCTGACTTCTAAAGAATACTAAAGAACACAAAAGCATACCAAATTCCTTAGAATTATATTTGTTTTTAAAGCTGGAAGAAAATTTATAAAATCACCTAGTCTAACACTTCACTTCTAGAAATGACAATGTGGGCTAGATTCATCCATCAGAATTTGTGAGGAAGTTGAGGTCAGGTGCTGTTTTTTATCCACTATCCAATGATACCAATTGGGCTTGGTTTGAAAGTAGCTTTGAAAGTACTCTTGTTGCTGTATCCATGGAATGTGAGGACTGATACCTGCTTAGTGTAAGAGGTTGTTCAAAGTAGTTTCATCAAACGAAGGTGGAAACTAGCTCATAACCAAGTAGTTCTGAAACAGTGCAAGTGGCTTATTTACACGGATAGTCATTAAAATGACTGAAACTGCGATCCATGGAAAACAGGTTGGATGTCTAGTAAAAAGGGAATGATTAAAAGAACTATCTTTAGCCATCAACAAGGAAACTGTAGAATATTTCATGATGTAGAAAAATGTTCATGCTATAGCAGTATGTAAAAATATACACTAAATTGTGATAGCATCGCATTAGTTTATGTACTGCCTATCATTTGATACAGAAATCACTTCTTCAAACCTATCCGAAGACAAATTTGCCAAATGATTAAAAGATCCAAACAAAAATCTATTTATTGCAACAGTATTTGTAACAGCAAAAGACAGGAAACAATCTCAAAGTCCCTCATTAGGGACGTCACTAGGGACAAATGAGGAATTATGTTGATGTCATTGAGGTCCAGGGTATTTGGTATGGAAAATGAAAAACAGCTATATGGCAGATGGGTTTAAATAAAATCACGATCGTTCTGAATCTGATTTGTAAGTATCATTTTGAACTTAGGATGACTTTTTCTGGAAACAAAACATATTTAGTAGGTCTGTCCTCTGAAAAGAGATAGGGAAGAAAACTGTCATTATTAAGTTAAGTCGGCTTCTTGGAGATGTGAGAGATCCAGGTCTGAAGGAAAAAAAAACTGTGTGAACCAAATGTACAACATCTTGTCATACCAGAAAGCAGGCCCATTCTCAAAGGCTCCTGAGAATGTCAGAAAGCAGGGAGGACCCCGCTTAAAGAGGTTCTTGCTAGCCGAAGATGGAAGGATTTCAGCTTCAATAAGGATAATAGTTGGGATGATTAGAAAATATAAAATATGATTAAATCCATGCATTCCTAAGAATGATAAAAAAAAACAAAACCAAACCCAAAGGCTTATTGGTCACCTTTTGAGTGTGACTAAGAACCAAGTCATTATTCTGAATACTAATAAAGGGAAAGAAACAAGGAGTCATCTTGTCTTTCTTGTACAGATGATGCCTTATCCTCCAATAGCTGATAACGAGAAGATGCTCTTGGAAATGGTAAAGCTGTACAAGAGGAAGGAAGGGATAATATCACCATTTTACGATGCCTAATGAAATAACAGATCTACCGAATGAGCATTAGGGTTACTAACATTACGAAAAGGGGCGACCAAACTATATGTGCCTCTTGATAGAAGACACCACCACGAATGATGTATACCTTCCCCCACAAATTGAACCTGATTCTAATTAATCCCTTAGATAAAGTCCTTGCCTATATTATTTTGTAAAAAATAATTTATTTATTTGAGACATTGAAAGGGGGAGAGATCATAGAAACAGGGGGAGAAGCAGACTCACTGCTGACTGAGTGGGAAGCCTGATACGGACCTTGATCCAAGGATCCTGAAATCATGACCCGAGCTGAAGGGAGCTGCTTAAGTGACTGAGCTCTCTGGTGCCCCCTCCTCACTTACATTAAATTAAATACAGGAAACAGAGGGATGAGTTAAAGAATACCATTAGGGGGGGCATCTGGGTGGCTCAGTAGGTTAAAGCCTCTGCCTTCAGTTCAGGTCATGATCCCAGGGTCCTGGGATCGAGCCCCGCATCGGGCTCTCTGCTCAGCAAGCAGGGAGCCTGCTTCCCCTCCTCTCTCTGCCTGTCTCTCTGCCTACTTGTAATCTCTGTCTGTCAAAAAAAAAAAAAAAAAATACCATTAGGATAACACTAGTAATAGCTACACTATGCTAAACTTAAGGAGACTTACAAGCTAATTTTTCCAGAAAGGTTTATGAAATGGGGGCATCTGTGTGGCTCAGTCGGTTGAGCATCTGACTCGTTATTTCGGCTCAGGTAATGATTTTAGGATTGTGGGATGAGGACTGTGTTGGGCTCTGTGCTAGGCATGTAATCTGCTTGGGATTCTCCTCTCCCTGCCCCTCTGCACCCCCCCCCCCACCCCCTGCACGCATGCACACTCTTGTACTCTAAAATAAATAAAATCTTTAAAAAAATTTACAAAATAAAAAGGTGAAGTGAGAGTGGGAAACCATAGATTAAAAGGGACTTAAAAGCAGTGAGCCTCAATATTAAGTTAATACACATGTAAATCACCTGAGGTCCTGTTAAAATGCAGATTCTGCTTTTCTTTGCCTGGGGTGAAGTAGAGGGAGGTTGAAGTTCTGCATTTCTGACAAGCTCCCAGGTGATGTCTATGCTGCTCCCTACCAACCCCCCACCCGCCCTTCCCCGCCTGGAACACACTTTAAAGAGGTTAAGATTTAAGACATGCATTGACCCATAGTGATGTGTGGACCTAAATTTTATTCTGATTCAAACAAGTAACTTAAAAAAAGAATTCATGAGAAATTTGAAATATGGACATTAAATGTGGATATTTAATGATATGAAGGAGCCGTTGTTAAATTTGTAGGTAAAATAATGGTATCTGATTCTGATTAATGAAAACTACATCTACTTTATAAAAATACATAATGGAACATATACAGTTGAAATGACATGATGTCTGGGATGAGAGGAAGGGGTAATGGTAGGAATGAAATTGACCATGATTAATATTGTGCTGAGTGGTGGGCACATCGGATTTCTTTGTACCAGTCTGCATACTTCTGTATATTTGGGCAATTCGCCATGAGAAAAGTTAGTTTATAAATACCTATTGCATAGACATAGAAACAAAAGATTAGAAGCCTAAAGGGCAAAATGTGAGAGTGGCTATAGATGATCTTTATTTTCTTCTGTGTGCTGACCCATAGTTTCCAAATTTCTACAAGTGTGTGCGTTATCTTGAAAATCAAGAAAGTTCTTTCATTTCATTGAGGCAGAATGCCATGATAATTGGCCCAGCTGAAATGATGATGTGTAAGGAGCAAAGCCAAGCCCTGGCTAGAGGAACACACATCAAATAAATGAAGGTAGCTTCCCAGCAAAGAAAGAGAAAGCAGGAGAGGGAGTGTAGTTTATTTCCTGTCTCCTTCTGCTGAGGAGCTGTGTGCCTTGGGACAGAGTTTGAGGGGACAGTTTGAGGACGCAGCCCTTCAGGACTAAGGACTTGAGAGTTGAAATGTTTGGAGAGGAGAAAGTTTGGGGAATCTGAGTGGAGTTATTTTAAACTTGTGTCCGAAGAGGCGTCTTAGATTTTCAGACTTGTAGTAAACGTCAGACTCTGGGCGCAGGGAGCATCACATGGATTTGGCTTTCCTCACATGCCTGTTGGCAGTGGCTCTGCGAGGCCAGCGAGATAAGAGAGTCCAATGTTTTTAAGGCCCACCGACTTTGGAGGCAACCAGGTTTGAGTTCAAAATCCCAGCTTTGTGGTTTAGCTGTTTTGTGGCACTTAGTTGACAAAGGGCTTTGCCCCCCTTTAACCCGGAGTTTCTCCATTTGCAAAACAAAGACGCAATCCTGCCACTTCCCAGGTTAAGTGCACAGGGCCCGGAAACTGTTCCATGCAATAAATAGAAGGTGTTTTTGTGGTTATTGTCAGTAGAAAAGAAAATCTCCACACTAGCCATTTCAACCAACCTATGAATCATTTCCTACTTCACTGGCTTTTTATCATTTATATCTCTTGCTTTCTCCTTTTTAGCT